>LOJH01003991.1:1915-18600 GCA_001685095.1 Ellobius talpinus
GTAATTTTACTATGTTAAAGTTAAAACCTTCCTTTTATATTTAAACAGAAAAGGTGAGGTGATGTGGGATTCCCCTCTGTATGCTGAGAATAACACTGCTTAATAAAGAAACTGCTTTGAGCCTATAGCAGAGCAAGGAAGAACAGAGCTAGTCAGGGAAAACTAAACTGAATGCTGGGAAAAGAAGGCAGAGTTTAGAGAAGCCATGGAGAGACATGCCAAAAATTTGCTGGTAGGCTACAACCTCATGGTGATGCACAGATTAAACAAGATGGGTTAAATTGAGATGTAAGAGTTAGCAAATAAGAAGCTAGATCTAATGGGCCAAGCAATAATTTAAATAATATAGTTTCTGTGTTATTGTTTCAGGAGTCTGGGCAGCCAGGCAAAGAACAAGTGGCCTTCTTACAGTACACTGCCACTTGGACAATGCCAAAGCCTACAATGTGTTCTTTTTTGCCATATATCATGTAGCAAGCGGCTAATATTCAAAATGATTAAAGAACTAAAAATGAAAAAACTGGATAGCAATAAAAATAATCTAATTGAAAATGGGATATGGATCTAAAGAGAGAATCCCCCAAACTAAAATGGCTGAAAGATACTTAAAGAATTGTTCAGCATTCCTGATCTCCTTGAGAATGCAAATCAAAACTACTTTGAAACTTCTTCTTACACCTATCAAAATGCTTATGATCAATAAAATAAGTGACAGCTCATACTGGGAAGGATGTAGAGTAAGGGGAACACTTACTCTTTGTTGGTAATAGTAAAAACTTGTAGAATGACTATGGAAATCAGTGTGGTAGTTCCTCAGAAAGATAAGAACTGATATACCTCAAGGTCTAGCTACACCACTTTTGGGAATATACTCTAAGAATGCTTCCACAGGGAGACTTGCTCAACCATGTTCATTGCTGCATCAGTCATAATAGGTAAACTAGGAAACAATCTAAATGTCCTTCAACAGAAGAATGGATAAAGAAAATATAATATAATTATACAATGTAATATTACTCAGCTGTTAAAAATAATAACATCAATTATAATATGAAATTTAAAGGTGAATGGATAGAACTAGGAAAATCATCCTGATTGAGATAATTCAGTCTCAGGAGGATAAATATGAATTCTCTTATATATGGATTTTAGTTGTTAAGGCAATGAAAACCAAACTGCAATCCATAAAATTAAAGAGGTGAAATATAAATAATGGACTAGAGGGGAATGGTATGCCTTACTAGAAAGGAGAAACAGAACATATAGTTATGGATAGATAAATTGGGGAGGACTAGGAAGGGACAATAAAATGCTGAGGGGAAAGCAGAGAATATGAAGAAAAAGCTAATATTAAGGGCCACTAGAGTTGTAGTATGGAAACCTAAAACAATAAAATTTTCCCAAGAAATATACAAAATGAAAGCAATATAAATAAAATTGTCAAATAATGGGGGATATAACTTTCACTGTCCATCATTTGTCTTCAAAGGAAGCTTCCAATATCAGAATTGATTCCACCTAATTGATTTGTTGGCCAAATAAGTCCCATGATATTCCTCCAACTTATGTTATCAAGGCTATTGCTGAAGACAAAACCTATTTATCTCATTGAACACAGAGAATTTGTGCTGTACCTATGTAAAACCTTTACCCCTATTGGTTAGTGTTCTTAATAATGGAAGGTACTTTACACACTACTAAAGAAGAAACTTAAGACCAAGCTACAAAACTTTCTATCTAAAATGGCATCATGTCTTCAGGACAGCTAGAGCAATGGTTGCCCAAAGTTTGTAGTAATAAGTAGCCAATATCTGATTTTATTTAAGGCCCAATGCCATGAGATAGAATCCACACCTGATGCTGCTTGGTTTTCCAAGAATCTGAGACTAGATAGTCCAGGGACTTGGAGTAAAACCAAACACTACTCTACTACTAAAGGAATGTTGCAATAAAGTGACTCCCAATCACATTATTTTACAATAATAGATCAGTACCTTGCTTAGTCATCATCAGAGAAGCATTCTCTTGCAGCAGGTGGGAACAAATAAAGAAAATCACAGCTAGACATTTAGCAGTGAGCAAGAGATAAAAGCAACATTGTAATACTCAGATATAAAAGTGATACCTCCATCAAATACCTGCATTCAGGGTTTAGGAAACTCTCAGGAAAAGGAGGCAGAAAGAATGTAAGATACACTAAGAATGGAGGACACCATGAAATGAAAGCCTTCAAGATAGAACAGGCCTAGTATATCTATGAACTCAGAACTTTTGGCAACATACACAATGTCTGCACAGATCTGTCCCTTGTAGGAACATAGGGCTGAAAGAAGTAGACACATACCCTCATCCCTATTCCAGAAGCTACCTCCAATTGATAAGTACTTGCAAATGAAAATTTAGTGTTCTCCAAGGAACAAGGGAGGAAACTACTCTTAAGGGTAGGCCCCATACTCTGCAGTAGATGTCCAACAGAAAATGAACTTAATGGAATCTTTGGAGATTCATTGTTTCATAGTGTTGTGCCCGTTTCATGCTTTTTATTTCTCTATCTTTTTAGTCTCTCTTACTTTTATTTTTCAATTTATTTTTTACCTTATAGGTATGTCTTTTGAATATATATTATAGCTTCCTGATTTGTGTTTTTATTGGATTCTTGAGTGTGTGAATGAATGTGTCTCTGTTTATATCTGTTTCTTGTACTTTTTCTTGGGGCCTCTTTCTTTTGTTTGTTTTGTCATATTCCATATTATTTTATTTTGATTTCTTTTATTACTATTCTTTAAGTACCTGATTGTTTTCTTACTTGAGACAGAATAGTAGTGGACAATATAGGAGTGTAAGTGAGGAGGAAATGAAAATAGTAGAGGGAGGGCAAACCATACCATAAGGAAAAAGCTATTTTTCATAAAAATAAAATATAATAATTAAAACAAAGAGCAAAGCAGAAGATATGTCTCACAAAATTTGTTCTTATCACAATAAAGCAATAAGTAAAATATGATAAATGTAAATTTGTTTTCCTATAACTCCCAATTATTGAATTTTGTTTATTGTGTATCTCTATGTATCTGAAAAATAAGAGGCTTAAACCTCCAGAACCACCACACTGAGACAATGAATGTGAATATCTTATGCTGAGATCTGTTTAGTTTTGAAATTTGAATATTCATTCACAAATTGAACTCATACAACCAACATGTACATTTTTTAGAAAAACATAACTTGTCTGAAAGCCACTTGATATTAACTTAAAGAGAGAAGGAGTTGTCTAGAGAATGTCATATAGAAAGATGAATGTTAAGAGATTAGTTCAAGGACTTGTGGGGAGGTAAACAAATAATAAGGCAGGAGAGAGATGAAGAGGAGAGGGAAAATACCTTTTCCAATTCATTGCCGCACACCCCAGTTCCTTAAAGTTACTAAAAAAGTTTGCTCTTAGATACTTTTTTATACTTTCACATTTATAATAAAAACTTAGGTTCCATTTACACTTTAATCAAACTATATACATTAATTTTCTCCTAATTTCTAGTGTAAGGGGTGAGTACACAGTTTCTCTGAGTGTTCCCGTTAAGGTCACACAAGGCTCTGATCAAGGTGTCAGACTGAGTTGGATTCTTAAAGTAAGCTAAGTCCCTGATCTCTTCCAAGTTCCTTCATCTTTCCCAGATGGAATTCCTACCATTGCAGAAATAACACTGACTTGATTTTTCAGGAAGAGATGGAAGCTCCAGCTTTTAGACTTTTTCAAGGCCCATATAATTAGGTCTACATCTGCCTCACACAGGACCTCTTCCTTTGATTACTCAAAAGACAACGATTAGGGATTCTCATAGTATTTATGTGAATATTTTGCATTGTGTATGTAGTCAAGAAAGAGTATTAAGTTCTCACAGGATGCTCATTGTGTATGACACTTCTGCCATTGCTGTTGCTTGATTCCTGGGACACACATTTTTGAAGGAGAGTTCTAAATCCTGCAGGTTATCTTCTAACCTCCATATCCTGCTGTGGTGTGCGCACCTCTCCACACACCAAGTAAATAGATGTAGTAAAAATGTAAAGGAAAGATGGTTAACCACTCACATCTATTAAGTGTTCTGTTCTGGATGGCTCTGAGCAGAAATGGATGAAGAGATCACTAAAAGGGGCCCTATATCAAGCATATCCATGCAGAAACTGTCATGCTAAAGCTCTCGGCTCTCAATGATCGAGGATGAAACAACTACTGACAATTATTGCAGACTCTTATGGGGATTTGAGAAATGGTTGAAATAGAGCACTGAACAATTAAAATCCCTTTCCTGAAGTTTTTAATAAAGACATGAAGAACCTAATTTAGTCTCTCAGGTTTATGAAGTAAGATTCTGGGATGTAATGTTTTCCAAGAATAGAGGAAGTGAGGAAAACTGATTTGCACAATGAGACCTCATTCAATGAGTATCAATGGTGAAAAATTATGTTAGTGAGGAAAATATGTGAAAATTGAGTGAGAAAAGTGAGAAATGAGGAGAAAGGAGGAAAAGAAATGGAAATTTTCAAATTTTTCAATGAAGTTCAAATGAAATCATGGTGGGAAACAGTCACTAGAGTGCAGAACTTGTGCTCCTCAATCTTGGTCCTCTTTCTTCAATAAACCCATTAATAGATGACAAATTTACATGTATTATATGAAAAGAATATGAGTTTTGTTTTTATTTTTGTTTTGTTTTCTTCTGTAGAAGGTACATGAAATAATGCAGACAGAATTTCTTCGTTTGTAGGATATAGTTATTCTTGAAACTATAGTTTCAGTGTCAAATGCAGCAACACAGAAAATGGGTATATTCATAAGCATTTTATAAGAAATCTAAAAGCCTCTCTAGAAATTTGAGATAACATTTCTTTTGTTTTCAACAGGAAATATTTTATCTTAAGCTGTATGTTTTATGTTGTATTGATATTTCATTTTTAATGATATGAATGGTGAATGTCTTGTGTGTTTGGGCACAAGTCCCCAAGTGCCCATAGAGCCCCCAAGAAGACATGGATGTTTTGTAGGTGGAAATATGGAAGGTTGTGAGAATTTCAATGTGTTTGCTTGTAACTGGAACTGAATTTTGTTTGTCTGCAAGAGTCTTCCTGTATGAGTCTTCTTTCCAGTTCCCAGACAGAGAATGTTTACATGTCTGTGTGTATGTGTGTGTGTGTGTGAGAGAGAGAGAGAGAGAGAGAGAAGGAGAGAGAGAATGTATGTATGTATGTGTATGTGTAATTTATTTTGTGACAAGGCAGCATATATGGTAACTGTGCGGATGTCCCAATGATGAGAACAGGAGACAGAAACTGGTTAGTCAGGGCAGGGACCACAGAATATCTGTCCCAAAGATGTCCTTATTTCAGGCCAAGACTGTGGGAAGAGAACTCTGTTTCCTCTTGACTCATACTAGAGTACCTCTGCCACCAGGCTATGGGTGTGACAGAAGTTGACAGAAGGCACCTGGACACTTCCTGATTAGGCCATTTGGACTGACCTGCATCTGCGTGCCTGTACCTAAGCAGAGCTTTAGGAACAGGAAGAGACTGAAAGTAAAATGACAGATATATCTATACTGAGCAAACACTATAGAAAGGAAAAAAAATGAAGCAAGAATGTTGGGGAATATTATTATAAGATATATTACATTTGTTTATGCTGTAGAACATTTGTTTTAATGAAGCAAAGATGTATTGCTTTCTTTTATATTGCATTCGTTTAACTGTGTGAACCTGTTATTCTTATCCTGTCTAAAATATCTGATGGTCTAATAATGAGATGAGTGGACAACAGGGCAGGAGAAAAGACAGGTGAGGCTGGCATGCAGAGAGAAGAAACAGGAGGAAAAATCAGGGATCAAAGAAATATCAAGGAACCAGATAAAGAGGAGAACTCAAGGGCCCAGCCATCCAAGCTACACAGCCAGCCATGGAGTAAGAGTGGCAATAAGATTTACAGAAGAGAAAGATAAAAGCCCAGAGGCAAAAGATGTATGGTATAATATAAAGTTAACCAAAACTGGCTAGAAACAAGTCAAGCTAAGGCAAGGCATTCAAAGGTAAGGATAAGCCTTGGTGTCACTCTTTGGAAGCTCGATGGCAGATTCCCCAAAAGTCAAAAGAGTAAAAAAAATAAAAATTGACACAACTACATTTTTCCATATCAATGCTAGGCTTGAATGTCCATCTAAAGCCTGAGAAAGCTGAAAAAAAGAATGCAGCTCCTTTAAGAAACCCTGATGTACAGCATTGCATTTAAACAACATTTTACACACTAAATAAAACAAACAAATAAACAAAAAAGTAAAAAGCACCTGACACAGCACAGTACACTGGCATTCCACAGCTGGGGGGTTGAATGAAATTCCAGGTTAAATAAATCTCATACCGGCTAGAAGCTTTAGGCTTGGCCTTCACAAAGGTAGAAGTGGGCAGAGCGAGCCAAGAGAGCCAAGCAGAAGATCCACATGCAGCTTAGCAGTCTAAAGTTTGCTTGTGCAGTCAAAAAAGGCTACAAGGTATGCAGTAAAAGAAGTCCAGAGAGGAAAACCTCTAAATAGGTTCCAATGGGTTTTTACAAAGTGCATAGACTTAGGAAAGAAGCAAAAAGGGTATAGACAGTCATAAAAAGAAATGAATAGCAAATAGTAAACTCTTTTAAGAGAAAGAAAAAGTAGTATAAAAGATGAAAGGCATGTAAGATGAGAGACACAGGGAGTGTGGATCATAGACAGTATTGTGTTGATTTTGAAGTTTGTGAATACTAATGACAAAAAGACAGCCACTAAGAGACCTGGAATTGAAAAGGGGCTGTTGAACACACCAGTCTATATACTTTAGGAATTCATTAACTTCAGAAAAGTCAAAAATATATTTGACAAGTGGAAATCAAAAATACTTTGCAGAAGAGGTTTTTCTTTTGTTTCCACAGGAAGCAAGAGATTGTGGATATCTTCAGGAATAATATGGATCAGGTTTGGTCAAGGAAGACAACCTGAAACTTGACAGGTGATATCTTTCAACAAAGGTTATAACTGGTCTTCCCAGGACTTGGTCATTATCTCAATTTTCTTTCTGGGACCCTAAAGATGCCATTGACCTTTGACTGCAGGAAACAGTCTGGAGAACATGACACCCTAATTCCCAAGAGATGGTGTGGGTAGTCTTTGATTATTTGGTGGCTCATGGATGTTTGTTATAATTTAGGGAATTATAAAAATAGAAATATAGGATAAAAAGACAACTTATTAGTCTCAGATATTTTGCATTGGCATGTATTTTGGTATATTGATAAAAATATAAAGTTAATTTTATTACATTGTATGTATGTTTCTGCACTTATTGGAGTATTGTACTTATGCAGCCCATTTAAAATGCAATGTATAAATAAGAACTATGGTTAGTAGCTAGTCTAAAATAATTAAACTTGTAGTCACATTAGGTATGTTTTCAAGGTTTAATAGGTTTATTTAAGATGGGTGATTTTTAAAAACTTCAAAGACCTATAGAATGTGGTTTTTTAAAATGTTTTGTTAACTTACAACTTTTCACGACAATGAGACACATTTGCTTCTGAGAGCAACAATTTACTTCATAAAAGGATGATGGACATTGAAGAATCTTCATAGGAGTTTGTTTTCATTTTGACAAGATTAGCCATTTGGGTAAGAAACTGCTTTTGCCTTGACTTCTTGACTGTATGCTATATAAATGGGACATGCAAGATCCACAGAAAAGTGAATGCTGAACTTTGCCAAAACAAGGTAGGATAGTCCTTCAATGTTCCTGCTTCATGGAAGAATCTGCCAGACATTATTCAGGACACAGAGGAAAGCAACTGATGAATTTTAGCAAAGCAAGGTAGGAAAGTTCTTTATATTTCCTGCTTCACTGAAGTCTGCTAGATACTCTAGGCCTGTAGGCTGAACACAAATGTCCCAATGTTACAGAGGAACTTTGGGTGATTGTCCAGGCAGAGGTCTCTTTTGTTAGGTAATATTAAATCCTCCTGGAGTCTTTGATGAAGTTAAAACTAAATAGAGTTATAGTTTTCCTTAGTAATGACAAAAGTCAATTAGGTATAAAACTTTGGAATCACTAAGATGGGATGGGTGAAGAAGGGTTTACTATGAATTTGCTAAATACAAATGGATTGAATATTGTAAATGAAATTCTTACAGATAACTGTTTCTGTTTTACATAGTTTTACTATGTTAAAGTTAAAACCTTTAATTTTTATTTAGACAAAAGGGAAAAGGTTGTAGAATATTATTTTAAGATGTGTTACATTTGTTTATGTTGTGGAATATTTGTTTAATGATACAAAGATGTATTGCATTCTTTTATGTTGCATTTGTTTAACTCTGTGAAGCTGTGATTCTTCACCTTTCCAAAATACCTAATGGTTTAAGAAAGACCTGAACAGTCAATAGCAAGGTAGGAGAAAAGATATGTAGGGATTGCAGGCAGAGTGAATAAATAGAAGGAGAAATCTTAGAGGAGAGAAAAAGGAGCAAGAGATTTAAATGACAAGAAAAAGAAAGAAACAGTCACCCAGCCAACCATGGAGTAAGAGTGAAAGTAAGATTACAGAAGTGAAAAAGGAGAAGTCCAGAGGTGAGATAATTTAAGTTCAGGAAAGCTATCTAGAAATAAGCCAAGCTAAGGCTGGGCATTCAAAAGTAATAATATATGTTTCTGTGTGTTTATTTGGGAGCTGAATGAAGGGCCACCAAAAGAATAAAGAGTAAAATAAATAACTACCCCCAAGAAAGTAAAAGAAAAATGTTTGTGATTAAATTACACAGTTCCAGTCCCCACAGTTATATTGCCTTGTTATTTCCATTACATGTATCATCACTTTCTGTACAGAAGTCTGGAATCCTTAGATTACATATGATTATCTTCTACACTCTTTTTAACCTTTTTCTGGACATGGGGACTCACCATGTAAATTTTGCTGGGCTGGAATTTGCTATATAGTACCAGACTAGACTCATGCTCATCTGTGAAATCCACCATCTGTGTCTTGTGAAAAATCTTCAGTTTTTTTTTTACTTGGTTCTGAGGGACAGAGCCTCTCACTGGTCCTATAGCTTGCTGGCTTTGTTAGTCCACCTTTTAGTTAAGCCCCACAGATCTGTCTTTTTCTGTCTTCCCAGCATCTGATTAGAAGCATGCACCATTGTTCCTGGATGTTTATCTGGACTCTGGGACAGGAACTTGGGTCCTGACAGTTGTACAACATGTATTGCACTGTCTCATTGATTGCACTGTCTCATCAACCACATACTACTATTAATGTTGATATTTTTACCTTCTCCTGTGAGGCACAATCTTTTTTTCTAGTAGAATCTAGGAAAGTGAAAATTATAGTAAGATTTCCACTCACTGTGCCAAGGTCCATAATACTTTTAGAAATCACTAGTCTGGCAGCTGAAGGGTCACCAAATATAGATAATAAATATGAAAACTGAGAATCAAAACTGTTCCAACAGCCACAGGCTGAAGAATGGATATTGTACTAGCATGTGTAAAAATACAGCATCAGTACAACTGTATATCACCATCATACTCCTTAGCTCTCTAGAAACATTGTCTATGAGCAGAAATATTTTGAAAGAGTTACTTTTTCCAAGGGTTATGTTTCAAACATTTTGAAGATATTCAGTAAACAATATTTTAAGCAGATATTCTGTCATTCAGGCATTCCTTCTTTCCATTTATATTTGTTTGCTGTGTGTGTATGCCTGTGTGCATACATATTAATAAATATTATGGGTGCACATGTGTGGCAGTACCCATACATAAGCTAGAAAATGCATGCAGAGATAAGCTTGTCATTATGGGTCTTTCTGCAACATTGTCTATTGACTGAGAGCAGGTCTCCAACTGTAGCAGGAGGTTGCTGCTATGACTTGACTATCTAGCCAGCTTATTGCATGATCATCTGTCAACACCTCCTGATAAATTCACCTGGGAAGGGACTCTCAATGTGAGGTTGTCTGGATTAGGTTGTTCCATGGTTGTATTTATTGGGGGGAACATCTTGATTATGTTAACTGAAGTGAGTTTCAACTACTGTGCACCATTCCATCCATAGGAAGAGGAAAGGTGGGCTGAGCACAATCATGCGTGACTTATTTTACTGATTTCTGTTTCTGATGATGGATGACATGTGACCAGCTCCTTCAAACTCCCACCCCTTTGGTGGGATATATGCAGTGTATACATACTCACTATAATGGAGTACAACAGAACTATGAGACACAGTAAACTCTTCTTTTCCTAAATTGCTAATGTTGGGATATTTTATCATAACAACAAGCAGAGAAACTAATCAAGCCCTTTATCCAGTACTATCTTCCCAGCTCCTTCACTCCCACCCCCACGGGGACTTTCTTTTCCATATACTAAGTACAGACAGAGTAGATATTGTATTGTAGTTCTTTGCTTTTAAAATTAAAAAACAAACTATACTTTTACATTTTACATACAAGTTTCATTTCCTACTCCCTCTCCTTCTCCCATTCCCTCCACTTTCTCCCTCCATCCCATGCCCCATCCTATCCTCAGAGAGGGTAAGGCAGATTGCTCTAAGGAAGGACCAAGGCCTTCCCCACTATATCTAGGCTGAGCAAGGCATTCATCCATGAGACTGGGTTCCAACAATAGCAAGAACAAATCCTGGTGCCACTACCAGTCGCCCCACAGTCTTCCCCAGCTATACAGCTGTCACCCACATTCAGAGGGTTTAGTTTGGTCCTATGCTGTTTTATTCTCTGTCTGGCAGGAGATGGCGAGCTTCCATTAGCTCAGGTAAGCTGTTTCAGTGGGTGTCCTCATCATGGTCTTTTTTTCTCATATTCTCACTCTTCCCACTCTTCAACTGTACTTTGGGAGCTCAGCCCAGTGCTCAGTTGTGGGTCTCTAGCCTTGTCTCCATCAGTTTTTGGATGAAGGTTCTATGGTGGCATTTAAGATATCAATCTGACAACAGGTCAAGGCCAGTGCAAGCACCCTGTCTCCTCTGTTGCTTGGGATCTTAGCTGGGGTCATTTCTCTAGTCCCAGGTTTCTTGCTAGCCCCATAATGGCCCCATAATCCTTGTTCTCCATCTCTGTCCTTCCTCCATATTGACAATCTCATTCTCTCAAGCTCTCCCCCATTCTCCCCTCTTCCTCCCTTTCCATGCTCCCTGCTTCCCCTACACTCATGCTCCAAATTTTGTCAGGCAAACTTGTCTATTTCCCCTTCATTCATACATATATATTTCTCTTAGGGTTCTCTTTGATATTTAGCTTCTCTAGGACCATGGTCTATAAGCTTGTTATCCTTTGTTTTACAGCTAGTATATAATTATGAGTGAGTACATACCATGATCATCTTTCTGGGTCTGGGTGACCTCATGCAGGACGGTTTATCTAGTTCCATACATTTGTATGTAAATTTCAAAATGTCATTGGTTTTTGTCATTGAATAGTACTCCATTGTGCAGATGTAGCACATTTTCTTTATGCATTCTTCAGTTCAGGAGAATCTAGGCTGTTTCTAGGTTCTGGCTATTACAAATAATGCTGCTATGAACATAGTAGAACAAATGTGCCTTGTGGTATGATTAAGCATCCATTGGGTATATACCCAATAGTGGTATTGCTGGGCAGTGAGGTAGGTTGATTTACAATTTTCTGACATGCCACCATACTGATTTCCAGAGTGGTCAAATTAGTTTTCATTCCCACCAGCAATAGAGGAGTGTTGCCTTTACCCCACAACCTCTCCAAGATAAGTTGTCATCACTGTTTTTGATTTTGGGCATTCTGACAGATGTAATATGATATCTCAGAGCTGTTTTGATTTGCATTTCCCTGATGGTTAAGGATGTTGAACATTTTCTTATGCGTCTTTTGGACACTTGAGATTCTTCTGTTAAGAATTCTATGTTTATTAAATTTCTTTTTCCATTTCATATTTTTTTGCTTCTTTTTAAAAAATCAGGTGTTTGTAGGTATGTGGATTAATATCCAGGTCTTTGATTTGGTTCCATTGGTTCTCCTGACTATTTTTATGCCAATACCAAGCTGTTTTCAGTATTGTAGCTCTGTAGTTGAGTTTGATGTCAGAGGTTGTTATGACTCCACAAGTTCTTTTAGGTACAGGATTGTTTTGGTTATCCTGAGATTTTTCTTTTCCATATGAAGTTGAGTATCAACATGTAAAAGAATGAAAATAGATCCATACCAATCACCATGCACAAAACTCAAGTCCAAATGGATGAAAGTCCTCAACATAAAGCCAACCACACATAACATCATAAAAGAGAAAGTGAGAAGTACATTTGAACGCATTGACAAAGAGACCACTTCCTAAATATAACCCCTGTAGCACAGACACTGACAAAAACAATAAATTGGACCTCCTGAAACTGAAAAACTTCTGTAAAGCAAAGGATATGGTCAACAGGACAAAACAGCAACCTACAGAATGGGAAAAGATCTTCACCAACTCCATATTAGACATACGTCTAATCTCCAAAGTATTCAAAACTTAAGAAACTGGTCATCAAAAAGAACAAATAATACAATTAAAAAAATGGAGTACAGACATAAACAGAGAACTCTCAACAGAGGAATCTAAATCAGTTGAAAGATACTTAAGGAAATGCTCAACAACCTTAGTCATCAGAGATATGCAAATCAAAACAAGTCTAAAATTCGATCTTATACCTGTAAGAATGGCCAAGATCAGAAACAATGATCACAAAGTATGCTGGAGAGGTTGTGGGGTAGAGGGAACACTTCTGCATTGCTTGTGGGAGTGCAAGCTGGTCTAGCCCCTTTGGATATCAGTACGGTGATTTCTCAAAAAATTTGGAAACAACTTTCCTCAAGACCCAGTAATAACTCTTTTGGGTATATATCCTAAGGATACTTAATTGTGCCACAAGGTCATGTTATTAACTATGTTCATAGCAGCTTTGTTTGTCATAGTCAGAACCTGGGAACAACCTAAATGCCCCAATGTTCCTTCTGTTTCTAATATGTGGAATACTTTGAGGAGTATAGGTATTAGCTCTTCTTGGAAGTTTTGGTAGAATTTTGCACTAAAACTATCTGTCTCTGGGCTTTTTTTTTTGGTTGGGAGGATTTGATGACAGCTTCTATATCCTTGCAGTTTATAGGTCTATTTAAATTGTTCACCTGGTCTTGATTTAATTTTGGTCTGTGGTACCTATCCAGAAAATTGTCCATTTCTTTTACGTTTTCCAATTTTTTAAGTACAGGTTTTTGTATTATAACCTACTGATTCTCTAGATTTCTTCAGTGTCTGTTGTTATGTCCCTCTTTTTATTTATGATTTTGTTAATTTGTATGTTCTCTCTCTGACTCTTGATCAGATTGGATAAGGGTTAGTCTATCTTGTTGATTTTCTCAAAGAACCAATTCTTGATTTCATTGGTTCTTTGTATTGCTCCCTTTGTTTCTATTTTACTGATTTCAGCCCTCAATTTAATTATTTCCTGCTTCTTTTTTGTTCCAGAGCTTTCAGGAACTGAAAAGCTGTTTGTGCTGTTAAGTCACGAGTGTGAGATTTTGCCACTTTCTTTATGTGTGCACTTAGCGCTGTGAATTTTCCTCTTAGCACTGCTTTCCTAGTGTCCCATAGGTTTGGGTACATTGTGCCTTCATTTTTCTTGAATTCTACAGAGTTTTTAATTTCTTCCTTGAGTCAGGGGTGTTTCAATGAAGCTCTGTTCAATTTCTATGAGTTTGTAGACTTTTTGCAATTAGTGTTGTTGTTGCCAGAGTTTTGGAAGTGATAAACATTGGTTTCAATTTAGAAAAGAGTAGTTGCATTAACCCTCAGTCAGTACTCTGAAACTTTGAAGCCAGGTGTTAACTTCTCTTCTGCCTATGAAGGTCCTGGATGTGGAATTTGTCAACCATAGGGCTGTTTTCACAGACACCGGTGTGCAGTGCGGCCATCTCCAGCAGTTGTCTTGGGTCCTCGGGATTACTCACTTCAGTCTCTACTCCAGCACCTACTGCTTCTCTGACCACACTACTAAGACACAGCGTGGATCCACAGCAAATATGCTTCCCTGTCTTATCATGATCCTATGATGAGAAATTCGAACTTTTTCGGAAAGAAAAGTTTTTCTTTGAGTTCACTACTCTCCTAATTGGTACAAGGCAGGTTTTCTTTTCAATTTTGACAGTAAGCGTCATCATTTCTAACTTTCATTTAAAGTGGAATACTTCCAACACTTTCTTTCACTTGAATACTTAAAGATGATATACTGGAGGTTACCCGTTGGTCTAATTTCAGTATTTCTGTATTTCCCCCAGAATAGAATTTCAAAGAGAAGGAGGAAGTTACTTGAGTGACTAGAGAGAGACGAGGAACAATCAGAACAAATGGATACACAGCCTTTATTTATTCATTCTACAATCATAAATGGGTGTGGCTAAAGGTGCCCCACCCCAAAATAACAGTAGTAGCATCAAAGATAGCTGAAGAAATGACCATAACAACCAACATGATAGAAAAGCGAATGCCTGAAATATTGTGAAAAAGTTACTAAAAGGTGACATAGATACTGCGAGAGCACACATTGCTGGAAAATATCAGTATGGATTTTATGTTTGTAAGGTGATGTGGTAGTTAAGCTTTGTAACAACTTGATACAAACTATAATTTGAAAAAACAGAACCTCAATTGAGAAAATATTCCCTCTAAATTTTCCTGTAGTCAGCCTGCATTTCATCCACCTGGTCAATCAGTGATTGTTAAAGAAGGACTGAGAACAATAGTGTGGCGCCACTCCTGGGCAGGTGGTCCTGAGGAGTATAAGAAATCAGGCTGAGCAATTATTGATGATCAAGCAGCAGGCAGGTCACTCTTGTGGTACTGCATAAGTTATTGCCTCCAGGTTCCTGCCCTGACTGAATTTCTGTCTTGGCTTCCCGCAGTGCACTGGGACCCAGGATATGTAAGTCGAATGAACCCTGTCTTCGTCAAACTGCTTTTGGTCATATTATTTTTATCACAGCAATAGCAACATTGTGCTAGGAGGTAGCCACTTCATTTACAAAGAGAAACAATTCTATGGGTCTGGAAAGATGGTTCAGCTATTAAAGCTCTTACTTCACAAGTGTGAAGCATTGAGTCTGATCCCTTGAACTCTCATAAACCTAGGACTTTAAACTTTTTTGTAAGCCCAATGCTGTGGATTTAGTGACAGGAAGATCCCAGGGCTTTCTGGTCAGATTGTCTGGCTGAATCAGTGATCCAGGGTCATTGACATAGGATTGGGAGATGGCTCATTGACTTAAAAATATGGACAATGAAAGGATGAGTTCAAATCCTCAGAACACTTGTGAAGCTGTGCATGTAGCTTGGACCACTTATCTAATGGTACTCTGAGAGAGGAGACTCTCAAGAACCTTACATACTAGCTAGTTTGACACAAGCAGTTGAAAAATAGCAGAGACCCAGTCTCAAGCAAGAGTGAAAGAAGGATTGCACCTGCCTTTGTTTTCTGTCTCCACGAATGTACCATGGCAAGTACACATCCATATTCACACACACAAAAATTTACAAACACATATATATATCCATTCATGCAGACATATTATTCACACACATGCACATGGTAAAGGGTGATAGGGAGGGACAGTTAATGCCCACATTTGGCCTCCACATGCACAGATATTTGTTTATACAGTACTCTTTTGCCCAACACATACAAACATACTACACTCCCAAACTCCCCAACCCACACACATGAGCGGACTCACACACAGTATCTGTGAATTGTAGGAAAATTAGTAAGCCAATATCCTCCTAATAAATGGTGCTATTTACTTTGGAAACACAATAGATTTCATGCTTTGATACCAGAAATATTAAACAGGATACAGCATCCACTGTGGTACTCATTCTAGAAGAAATTCCAAATCTTTGCACCAGAAAGGTCAGACTAACTCACTTCCTTTAAAGAACCATGAGATATGTCTTTGTCTTACACAGCCCATGAGCTGTGTTCTTGATTTATTATTATTCAGCTTAAAAGTGTTCTTCTAATTAAAATGCTACCCTTAAGAGGTATGGACTGATCATATTCTCAGCTGATTAGCTGAATGGATCAGATGAAAGGAGATGAGCCCTGCAAATTCACTTGTGGAATATTGTCTTTCATAGCCATGGTTCGTCTTCAGGCTCCACACCAAAGATCAAACAAGCAGGTCTAAGGCTGAGTTTTCTGTCTGTTAATGACCAGAGAGAAAGGTCCCTGGGAAGAAGGTGCAGATGTTGGTCAAGGATCCTCACCTCTAACACATGCCTGTTAAATAGCTAGACAACCTTTTGACTATTCACCTTGTACCACCTACCCACTCACTCCCATACTGTCTACCAGTACACATGTTGACTTTATGATTACAGAAAATCTTCTAAATGAATAGCTATTTTTAGGTCATATCTTATGCTTTGTGGCCACTACATTTGCATGCTTCCTTCATCTTTTTCTTGACAAAAAGTAAAATTAACCAAAGTAAACCGAGTATGTTCAGACCCACATGCCCTTTTCCATTCTTACTTCAGCTAAACATACACACATACATTCTCTCTCTCTCTCTCTCTCTCTCTCTCTCTCTCTCTCTCTC
>LOJH01003991.1:18643-36205 GCA_001685095.1 Ellobius talpinus
TATGTACCCCACTGCTCTCTTCCCCTCAGCTGAAGTATTAAAACACTGAAAACAATAGTTTAACAATTTTGGTCAGAGCCCTGCAAAGAACTAAATAGGTATATTATCTAGCTGACTGGAACAAAATAACCAGATATGTAATAATAGAACAGAAATTACTGCCCACTCTAATATACCTTGATAAGAAAACAAAACTTTTAATTATGTACCGTGACTTGTGAAGAAAAATGTATAGTTAGTTTGGTTTTACTCTTTGGCTCTTTACTCTCTGCTCTTTAAGTTGTTGGGAGCCTGCCACCAAGCTCCCAAATAAATCACACATGAGGCCTATTATTACCTATAAATGCTCAGCCTTAGCTTGTCTTATCTCTAGCTAGCTTTCCTTAACTTAAATTATCCCATTTACCTTTTGCCTCTGCGCTTTTTCCTTTCCTTACTTCTGTATATCTTACTTTCACTCTTACTCCATGACCTTCTGTATGACTACCTCCCCCTAATGTCTTCCTTTCCTCATTCTCTTGATCCTTGCTTGATCTTTTCTTCCCAGATCTCTCCCCTCATTTATTCTCCCTGTCTGCCACCACCAACTACTGTTTCTCTTGCCTTGTTCAGCTCTTTATTAGACCAATAAGGTATTTTAGACAGGCGAACTAACACAGTTTCAAGGAGTTAAACAAATGCAACATCAAAGAATACAACATATCTTTGATCTTTGCATAATTGAAGTGTTCCACTTGTAAACAAATATAACACTTCTAAAAATAATATTCTACAACAAAGATACAAGGCTTAACTGATGTGAATCTTATTTTATCAACATAGCTACTACTGTTCAGAAATAAAAGCAAAATACAGACAGAATAAAAAGCAAGGAGTGCAGAAAAGACCCCATGGGTCAGATTGCTTGCTGCAAAAGCATGAGGATCTGAGTTCAGATACCCAAAACCCACAGAAAGTTCCAGCTTTGGCTTCATACACACCTTCAACCTTAATTCTGTGGCAGTAGAAGACAGGAGGGTTCTGTGGTGTGTGGGCCACCAGCCTAACTCAAATGTAAGCTCTAGGGACTTTGAGAAAACTAGTTTCAAGGAAATAAGGTAAAGCATCATAGAGGAAGAAAGCTGATGCTATATTCTGTCCCCTATGAAGATAGGAGTGCACATATATACATATACATACAATCCAAAAACAAAGACATAAACACAACTTATATAACACAAACATACATAATGCACACAAGCAACACACATACACAACTGATAAAGACCACAGCAGCAACTATTAAGTCCTTGCCATTTGAGGAAGATCATTACACATGCCTGACTTCCCTAAACACCACTTGTCATCCTTCTTAAAGCTGGTGTGAGGTTAATAGATTTAATTGAACCCAGAAACTTGGTTCTCTTTTCTTCATTTTTAAAAATACACTTATATTTATTTTCCATCAAGACTAATGAAGTTACTGGGCAATGGTGGCAAAAATTTTTAATCTGAGCACTTGGGAGGCAGAAGCAGGAAGATCTCTGTGAGTTCAAGGCCAGCCTGATCTACAGAGTGAGTTCCAGGACAGCCAGGGCTACACAGAAAACAATGTCTCAAAAAAAGACTAATGAAGCAATGTTTTCAGAAGTTGATATTTAATATGTCATAAATATTAATTAAGAAGTTGAACCTTGGCCAAACTTTTCTTGCCTCTACAATGATATTTTTAGAGTAAGAAAATGGAAAATTTCAAGGTCTATTCCGAGGACCAAATCTAAGACTGATTTTTCACTTCAGGATCAATTAAAAATCTGTTTACATCTGAGGAAGGCAGCAGGGATGGAGCCTTATATAACATCACTTGATTGGCAATTAGCAATTAGCAAGTTGCAGGATGTTTAAGGGATAATTCGGTGTAAGTGTCTAGGCCCAAGTGTGCCTGTCTGTCTTTTTTTTGCCAAACTACTCAAGCAAAAATATGAAAGGAAAATGTTTCCAGTCCCAGGTTGACTCCAGTGGTGCTACTGGTGATGTGTGTGTTTCTGTTAAAGTGAGAATCAGTTCACCCTACTCTGGACTGTGTGTTAGCAACAGTCATGTCATTTTATAGAGATCTTCACTTATCCAAGTAATTTGATTTCAAGAACTAATTTTTTTTCTAGATTCTAGCCCTTACAGCACTACAGACCCAAAACAGAAAAATTTCAACCTTCACTGTTTTTGTTCTTCTGGTTTTCTGCCCTGTAACTACTCCAGTCTGTGCAAGTGGATTGTGAACATTTCGGTTTCTTGGACCAGAAATATCCCCAGTAAACCTTTACCCAAATAAAGCCCACACTGTCTTCATCTTTCTTTTCATCTTGCATTATTATTTTATTTTAAAGCAAGTCTTCAGATGTAATTAGAACATGTGTAAATCCATAATGAAAACAATCTATTCACACTTGACTGGGTTTCCCACAACATAAGAAAAAGAGAAATGAATTATTCCATTTTATTAATATTATAGATGGCCCATGACTTAATTCAAACCATCAAATTAAAATACCAGGATTATAGTCATAAGACTCCCAATGTTTTTCTGTGTTGTGTGTGTGAACTATGACTTCTTGTATCTCAGGCTAATCTCTCATGTTCTATAATGCTGAGAATATTCTTGAGCTTCTGATTATCTTGCTTGTACCTCCTAAATACTAGAATTCAGGTGTGAACCAAAACACAGTTTATATCACCTTCATTTTAGGATTCATTTGCCACCCTTGTTTGGTATCCTGGTGATCAAAAGTCAAGTATAACCTAACTGTTCTGTCATCTTACTTCCGCCAGGGTTCATTGAGATCACAGGACAAAAGTCTTTCTCCATGGTGAGTAGAAGCTGGGAGGTCATTAGTTGCACACACCTCTCTTCTAGTTGCAGGTTTTGTCTTTTGAGACCTAATAATATGCCCATCCTAGTGATGAGTGCCTTTAATCCTGATACATTAATGCTAAAGTAGGAAGATTGCCATGAGCTCCATGACTCTTTTGGCTGCATGGAGGGTGCAGGACAGCTGCCAGTGTAGGTTCCACAATATAAGATACTATCTCACAAACCTGGAAAATAAAACAAAAGAGAACTACAAGTTGTAGCCAAAAGCTATTTCATGATACTCTGGAAGGGTTTCCTTTCTTTCTCTAATGTAAAAATATTATTTATTATTAAAATGTTTATATAACTATATATTGTGTTGAATTTATCTCCCCATACTCTGCTACCACCTATAAACTCCTTTGTCCCTCTACACAATTTGGTTTCTGCTTTCATGATACACACATGTGTTCATATGAAATCAAGTAACTGCAAATGAGAGGCAACAATTGATACTTATCTTTCTGAGAGTGACTGAATTTTCTTAATGTAATCATCTAAATTCTGTCTATTATCCTGAAAATGGCATGGCTTCATTTTTATTTATGGATAAACATTTGTGTATACATACACCACATTTTTTTATCCTGTCGTGTGTGGATGGCGACCTCAGTAGGTGATTTAGTCATTGTGAACAGTGTGGTTGTTATAAACAATATAAGCAAGAATCTTCCTGTGTGGTCATTGTGGTACTTTGGGAAAATACCCAGGAGTAATGTTCTTTTTTCGTGTGCAATATATAAATTTAGCTTTTTGAGAAACCTCTCCAGTGACATGGATAGTGGCTAGAGCACCTTACATTCCTACCAGTGGTTCATTTTGGGTCTTTGTACAGCCCTTCAAGCTTTTGTGAATTCTTCAATGAACTCTTTTTGAAGTGAATCACTTGTATGCAGCCCTATTTCTGTCTCATAGAATCAACATTTTATAGTATTCCATGTGATGTGCAAGTTATATCATAAATGCCATTATAGGTAGTTGATATGATTCAAACCATCGTCATCATGCTCATCAGCACCTCTTGACATTTTAAATTTCCACTTGATTGTATCAGCTGATGACATAGAAGTTCTCTCAATGTAGCTTCCTTGGGCTTCGTTCAGCAGCCAAAAAGTGGGAATTGTCCCCATTTTAACAACAAAAATATCAAGGTTAGAAACCCCTCATGAACTTTGCCTGCAGAACCAAAGTTAGAGATTGCTGGAAAAAGAATCCTGCCCCACATGTCTATTAACAGAAAGTCCAGATTCTATTTCTGTGGATATTTAGAGTGAATTTCTTTGTTTGGTGTATTAAAATACGATATTTCAAGTAATTATTAATATGAAAAACTCAGCAAGAACTGGGTAGAGAATTAACTGGTATTAAGAAATTCCAAAGAATAAAGAGAAAATCTGACAGAATAAAAAGTTCAGAAGTCAAACTGAAATACATACCTTTTCCTTCTTTTGGGAGGAAAAGAATCTACAGAGTCAGATTGGCCACCAAAGATGAACTAGCAGTCTGTGAATCTTAAGTCTGTAAAGAACTAGATCGTTAATGAGAGTCTTGCACTTTTAAACCCACTTTAGTATTCTTGAATCCTCTATAATAAAACTGATGCTGATGTGTCCTGACAGATAAGAATTAAGCCAAAGCAAAAAATCACAAAAACTGAGATCAAAACCAAGTGAGTTCTACTTTATTCTTTGTTTGATCTAGGGCAAGTCACTTGACCTGCCAAAATGGTCTCCTCTGGAATAAGGAAAATGGATATGCCAAAGAAATGGAGCACACTTAACGCCAAATTCAAATTAAAACATTTTAAACATTGTACAGTATCATAAAGAATAATTATAATGAAGGTTAGAGAATCAATATTATTAGAAGAAACCACAATAGATGAATGGAAGTAACAAATACTTCTTTTATATAGTCATCTATAATGTTCACCTTCATGTATAGGACATGTTATTCTGGACTTATATCACTTCTAGGAAATTTGATATCTAAAGTAGTGATCCCATGCAGTACAATTTACAGTCAGATGGTTTGCCATGGATGAGCATTCTCTTCATAGCCTGATGATCACCATGACATTATTTGTGTTTTGGGAGAGGGCAAACTCAATCATGAATGTATGGATATTTAAAGAATAATACAAAACATATGTTATTTTCTATTAGACTTATAATATGAATCATGGCTTTCTAACTTATTTCTTAACGATTTATTTTGTTTTAAGGTGTGTGTGTATGTGCGTGTATGTGCATGTTTTTATGTATGTGTGTGCACATGAGTGTGAATGCTACAGTGGTCAGAATAAGAAATAAAATATTTTGCACCAAAGTAACAGGCAGTTGTGAACCAGGAGACCTGGGTCCTACAGAGCATACTTAGGTCCTCAGCTAGAAACTTTGTTAACTTTGACTTGTTTCTCCAGCATTTTAGAAAGAATTTTTAGTGATATAAAATATTTAAAAATTAATGTTACTAGAACATCAAATATTAAAGTATACAAACAAAAAAGGCCAGAATACTATTCAAAATAATATGTTTAATAATAAAGTACATCATTTTCTAAAAATAAAAATCACCCTTAATCTCAAGATCAAAAATACTGAATATCAATGAGAAATATGTGCTGTAGTTTAATTTGCATGTTTTTTAATAAAAAATTAATTGCAACTGTATTCATGTTTTTACTCATAGCACTGTTACGGACATTTTACAATATATATTAGCAAATAAAGATGCTCATTTGTAGAAGATAGAGAAATAGTTCAGTGGTTAAGTGGTATGGCTCTTGTCATGGACTCAAGTTAAGTCCTAGCCCCTCTATCAGTGACTCCCAATTACCTATAATTCCAGCTTCTATTTGATGTATGTTGTCTTTTAATTATGTCGTTTCTCTTAATGGTGTAGGAGGTCCTTCTGTATTTGAATTGCTTTCATTGGTTAATCAATAAAAAAAACTGCTTGGTCTGATGGGGCAGAAATTAGATAAGCGGAGAAGACAGAACTATATTCTGGGACGAAGAAAGCAGCAGATCGAGCTGAGCTGCCATGAAGCTGCCAGGTCAGACATGTTGAATCTTTCCTGGTAAGCCACGACCACGTGGTGATATAAATCAAGATGTGAGAGTTAGCCAATAAGAGGCTAGAGCTTATGGGCCAAGCGGTAATTTAATTAATACAATTTCTGTGTGGTTATTTCAGGGAGTTAAGTTAGCCTGGCTGCCGGGCAATGAGCCTGCTCCCTGCCTCACAAATTGGTGCCTCAACGTGTTTGACTAACTCCATATAAAACCTGATGTATGATATCTTTTAATTATGTTGTTTCTCTTAACTTTTAACTTTTAAGCAGATGACCTGTCAGAGAAAGTGCAATATGGAAATCACCCATAATTACTGTTTTGGAGTTAATCTATGTCTTAAAGTTCAACATTATTTGTGAAATTTATGTTCAATTTGTGAAGTTTGGTACACATATTTTAGGATTGTGATATTCTTAATTAATTTCTCACTTGATTAGAACAAAGTGTCCCTTTTTATCCCTTCTGATTGATCTCAATTTGAAGTTTATTTTGTATGATTATTACATATGTAATTCCTGGTTGCTTCCTGGTTCCATTTGTGTAGAATAATTTTTTTCCTGATAAATTATCCAATCCCAACTGGTGAGACCTAGACACATGAAGATATTAGCAACACTGAATATATACAGTTGGATTATATAAATTGTCTGTGTACATACAAGATACATATAATTACATGTATATAATATATATGTGTATATATATGCATGTATATATGAAGGAGAGGTAATGGATTTTGGAGGAATATGTAAAGAATTGAAGGGAATAGAGAGTGGATCAAACTGATGAAAATATAATACTAAGAAATTCTCAAAATATTAAGTGCCATTTTGATTACAATGTAATTACAACATTTCTTCCTTCTTTTTTCTGCCTCAAACCCCTCAATTCACTCTATAAAACCTCAATCCTTGTCAAATTCATAGTTACCTGCTTTTTGACTGTTATTATATATAAACATAGATATACAAATGTAAAATTAGATAGTTTACTGTTATATCTACACACACATAAACACACATTTTTATCTGTAATTTCAGGGTTGACCATTTGATATTGACTAGTCAAATAAGGGGCTCTCTCCTAAGTAAGACTACTTTTCCTGTCAGTATTTCTTAGTTGCCCATAGTTCTTTGCCTAAGGATGTGGACACTTGAGAATTCTACTTTAAACTATATATGCACATGTATATACTCATATTTTATGGATGATATGTAATTTTAGTTAAAGAAAAGTAATATAATTTCTCATGGATTTTTCAAATATTCTTAGTGTGATTTTTAAATCCATCCTCCCTCTCCTATATTGACCTCTGGTACCCCTCCTAAATTAATCCCCCTCCCTACTTTTTTCTAATTTCCTTTGTCTTATCACTTGAATCCTGTTAGTCCCCTCTCAAACACCATCCCTACAGTTCCTTTTTGCTTCAAAAGGCTCTGTAGTTATTTCAGGTTATATATTCAAATCTGAAGGTTTGGAGCTTGAAAACACCAATGGGGGAGAACATATAATGTTCTGGATCTCAGAGACCTCATTTAACAATGTCTTTTCTAGGTCTATCCATTCATGTAAAAATTTCATATTTCTTTACATACTCTGTTGTGTCCAACATTTTTTATTATACTTTCCTCAGTTGAAGGACATTTAGATTATTTAAACTTCCTAGCTACTGTGAATAGAGCAGCATGTTCAGGGCTGGGCAACTATCTATGGATTAGGAAATCATGTCCTTTGAGGGTATGTCAAGGAGTGGCTTTGCTGGTAATAAGGCAGGGTTATTTTTAGTTTTTTGAGAATTATCCACACCAAATTCCACAGTGACTTCACCTGTTTGATGTCCAGGCAGCAGATACAACCATCCTGTCATTCTGCCCTTTATCTATGTGCCCCAATTGGCATTCTTCTCAGACCTCTAAGACCTTTGTTATTGTTATTATCCTAGTATGGAATGCATGCTTGATGAACTAAAGGGTTTTTAAGTTGTTCTTTTAATAATTACTTGATGTTTTTACATGCACATAAATGCTTTAACATTTTTTTCACTCTTTGCACGTGTGTGTGTTTGTGTGTGTATGTGTACTGTGTGCGTGTGTGTGTGAGTGTGTGTGTGTTTACAGATAGAGGAAGAGAAAGTTCCTGTGGGATAATATTCTTGTACACTGTAAAGATTTATCATTCATATTAGTTTAATAAAATACTGATTGGCCAATAGTCAGCAAGGAAGTATATGTGGGGTGACCAGAGTAGGAGAATTTGGGGAAGAAAGGCAGAGACACAGTCATCATCCAGACACAGAATGCAAATGAGGAAGCAAAATGAGAATGCCTTACTGAGAAAAGGTACCAACTCACATTGCTAAATATAGATAAGAATTATGGGCTAATTTAAGCTATCATAACTAGCTAATAATAAGCCTGAGCTAATAAACCAAGCAATTTATAATTAACATAAGCCTCTGTGTTTTTGTTTGTTTGTTTGTTGGTACTGAATGGCTATAGGATCAGGAGGGACAGAAACGTTCATTTATAAATGGTGCCCAAACATTTGACAAGAATTTCTGTATAATGCCTGAGAAAGCTTTAAAAAAAGATTCTAGACAAAAGAGAACAAAGTCAAGCACAATTTCTTGGCAACCATCTTTGCTCCTGCAGGCTATGTTAGCTGGCAGTGAACAGAGGTCTGTCTCCTTTAAGGGAGGTTTCCTGAGTCAACTTTAGTGGCAAAAAACTTTCAGCTCTTTTAAGAGGCTCAGCCACCAAACACTTAAATGTTTAAGAAGCAGCTAGAATCAGAGTTCTTGGTGGTGGTATGGACCTAGTTACTCCACAGAGTTGTGTCAATAAATATGCCTCATGACAGTACCTCTGCCATGAAGCTAGTTTCTCAAATAGCTGAGGAATTGGGTGGAATTAGCCACCAAAGCCACAGCTTTAATCCTAGTCATATCACTAAGCATAATGAAGACTCATGTCATCAGAGAAAGATAGAGATATACAGTAGAAACAGAGTCAGAAGGAAAATATATAAATAATTTAGAGCATGTTTAGAAATATATATAGGCTGGGGAGAGAGAAGAAAAAGGATAGAGAAAGTCCTAAAAACAAGAAATAAAATAGTCGGGCATTACCATGCACACGCATTTAATCCCAGCACTTGGAAGGCAGAGGAAGGTAGATCTCTATAAATTTGAGGCAAGGCTGGTCTACAAAGTAAGATCTATCACAACCAAAGAAACACTGAGAACCCCTGTCTCAAAACAACAAAAATTCTATATAAGATAAAGAGTATAAAAAGAAGGCAAATAAAGATAAAAATACACAGGGAGTCTGGATACTGTATGTTAATATGTTTTCTTTGAATTGTTTGACTGCTGAGGAAGGAACAACAGCTGCCAAAAGACATTTGATTATTAATGCTGCTGGATTAATCCAACCTATACATTTTGAAAATACCTTGACTGCAAAATTTAAGTCAAAAGATATGCTATTTTGGAAAAGAGGTTTTGCCTTTGTTTCCACAGAAATAAGTAGCTGTGGATTCATTTTGGGTTAAGAAAAATAAGGTTTGATCAAGGAATACCCCCAGAAAAAAATCTCCATTGGGAACAGATTGTCCAGATGATCCAACATTTTATAGCACCTTTGTTCCAGTTTCCTCTGAGTTCTACATCAAGTACAGCTTCAACACTGCTGGTTGAGATGATCCAGCCTCATAGAATTCTCCAGTCAGGACTTGACTATAATCCTATATTTTCTTTGGGTGCCATAAGTTTATGAAACCCACCATCAGCAAAAAGTAGCTTAGAAAACTATGCCCACATTTACAAATGTGGATTATGGGTGTTTGTCTTCATTTAGAGTGGTAGTTACATGTTGTTATGGATAAAGGTCAGGACGAAAAGCTAAACAAAGGTGATTAGATCCAGAGTTCTTGTTTTGAAAAGAAAAAAAAGAAGGAATGCTGTGGGATAATGCTTTTGTACACTGTAAAGATTTGTCACACATATTGGTTTAATAAAATACTGATTGTTCAGTAGCCAGGTAGGAAGTAAAAGTGGGGCAACCAGACTAGGAGTATTCTTGGAGGAGGAAAGGCAGAGATGCAGTCACCATCCAGAAGCAGAGGAAACAAGATGAGAATGTCTTACTGAGAAAGGGTACCAAGTTACAAGGCTAAATATAGACAAGAATTATGGGTTGTTTTAAGTTGTCAGAGCTAATTAATAATAAGCCTGAGCAAATATGCCAAACAGTTTATAATTAATATAAACCTTCATGTGTTTCTTTGAGACTGAATCGCTGTGGGATCAGATGGGACAGAAACTTCTGTCTACTGATAGACATAATTCTTCATGATAATTCACCCTCAGATTTTTTCTTTGTGAGACAACATGGCATTAAGATACATAACTTGAAGATAAGGCCTGGTATTTCTAATTCCAGCCTTCCAGACTCAGGCAAAGCACCCACCACACACCATGCTGTAGGGTTTGGCAGAACTCAGTTAAGCAGGGAATGAAACTTATCCCTGGAACAGCAGCAACATAAGGGAAAGCAAGCTCAGCACTTTTTCTGAGCAATGCAGTAGAGCTGTCCCTGTTGATAAGAGCACAGGTGAGCCAACCCTGAGCATGTGTGCATGGGAGACTACTCCCATAAGTTCTACACCATCATTGCCCCAACACATTTTGCAGAAATGACAGTCTATTAGTCAATGGTTCTGTGGCTAAGTTGGTGTCCACATTTTGTTTTCAGTAGGTTGGAGAATACTCTCCAGAACCAGACTACAACACATGGCTCAAAGCTATATGAAGGCAGAAGCCCCAGCTCTCCATGTTCAATGAGCTGTGTGGATGTTGTCCTGGACAAAGAGGCTCTTAGTTTGAAGAGAGCAAAGTTTTGTCCAAGATTCAACCTGGATTGTTTGAGGATTTCCACAGGACCTCCTTGGCTAAAATCTCAACCAAATGCATACTAGTCCTACCATTAGAAACCTTGCCTGGATACAAGAGGGTTGAAAGCCTGTATATACCATTAATAGAAGTCCTCATTAGGATCACTTTCATAGATTTAAGGAAGTTGTCACTGCATTAGGTTTCTACACCACCTCCATAATGCCTCTGAATTGCAGCCATTTAATCATTGCACTCTCTACTTCTATTCCATCTCCCTGACCTCATCTGATCTCCTCATTTCCATCCACACCCATCTCCAGCCACAAAATCTATTTTATTTCCCTTTCTGTGGAATATCTCTGTGTCCTCACCCCCAGACTCCTCCTCTTATCTGACCTCTCTGGGTCTACAGACTCTAGTTTGGTTACCACTTACTTAATAAGTGATAGCCACTTATAGATGAAGATATATCATATTTGTTATTCTAGATCTGGATTACCTCACTCAGGTTGGCTTTTTTCTAATTCCATCCATGTGCCTCCAAATTTCCTGACATCATTTTTTTAACAACTGAGTAAAAATAACATATTTTGTTTATCCATTATTCTGTTTAGAAATGTATAAATTGTTTCCAGTTTCTGGCTATTATGAACCAGGCTACAATGTACATATTCGAGTAAGTGTCCTTTTGTAGGCTGGAGTATTCCTTGTGTATATGCACTAGAGTGGTATGACTGGGTCTTGAGGAAGATTGATTCTCAATTATCTAGGATACTGCCACAATGATTGCCATAACAGCTATACTAATTTTCACTCACACTAGTGAATGAGGAGTGATCCCCTTGATCTGCATTCTTATCAGCATGAGCTTTCACTTGTGTTATTGGTCTTAGCCATTCTAACAGGTATAAGATGTAATTTCATAGTAGCTTTGATTTGCATTCCCTGTGATGTCTAAGGATGTTGAAAATTTCTTTAAATGTTTCTTAGCCATTTGAAATTACTCTATTGAGAATTCTCTCTTTAGATCTGTAGTCCATTTTTAGACTGTATTATTTATTTTTTGATATCTACTTTTATGACTTCCTTATATATTTTGAATATTAGTCTTTTATTGGGTATGGAGTTGGCAAAAGTCTTTTTCTATTCTGTAGGATTACACTTTCTGCAATTGATGGTGTCCTTTGCCTTACACAAGCTTTTCAGTTTCATGAGGTTCCATTATGAATTATTCATCTCCCACTTTCTCTTCTATCAGATTATATGCATGTGGTTTTTTGTTGAGATCTTTGTTCCACTTGGACTGGAGTTTTGTGAAGAGTGATCAATTTACATTCTCTCAGGTGTAGGCATCCAGTTTGAGCAGCACTATTGGCTGATATGTTGACTTTTCCACCACTGTATATTTATGACTTCTTTATCGAAATCAGATGTTCTTGGGTGTATGGATTTATGTCCGGGTCTTCAATTCAATTCCATTGATTAATGTGCCAGTTTTTATAGACATAACTCTGTAGAGCAACTTAAAATAAGGGGTGGTGATATCTCCAGCAATTATTTTACAGTTTATGATTTTTGTAGCTATCCTGGGTTTTTTTGTTTTTCCATATAAAGTATAGAATTATCTTTTCAAGTACTGGTATGAAATGTCTTAAAATTTTTATTGGTATTGTATGGAATCTGTTTATTATTTTTGGTAGGATGGCCATTTTTACTAAATTCCTCCTGTGGATCCATGAGCATGGTGGATCTTTTTATTTCTTCATAGCTTGTTCAATTTATTTTTTCAAAGATCTAAAATTTTTATCATACAAGATTTCATTTGTTTGGTTAGAGCTACCCCAAGATAATTTATATTATTTGTAAGCTACTGTGTAAGGTGTTGGTTTCCTGATTTTTTTTCTCAGTTTAATTATTACATCATATAGGAGGGTTACTTATTTTGTGAGTTAATCTTGTGTTCAGTCACTTCAATGAAAGTGTTTATCAGCTGTAGGGGTTCCTCAGTGGAATTCTTCAGATCATTTATTTTTGCTATCATATTATCAGCAAGTAAAGGTACTTTAACTTCTTTTTGTATTTATATCCCCTTGATCTCCTTTAGTTGTCTTATTGCTCTAGCTAGACTTCAAGTACTATATTGAATAGATATATGGAGAGGGTGCAACCTTGTCTTGTTACTGAGTTTAGTGAAAATGCTTTGAGTTTCTCCCCATTCAATTTTATGCTGGCTATAGGATTATTGTGTATTGCCTTCAGTATGTTTAGGCATGTTCCTTATATGCCTAATCTATCCAGCACTTTTCTTATGAAGGGGTGCTGGTTCTGCCCAAGTATTTTTTAGTATCCAGTGAGATGATCATGTTTTTTTTCTTTCAGTATATTTATACTCTGAGTTACATTTATTCATTTTTGTATATTGACACATCACTGCATCTCTGGGATGAAGCCTACTTGAATATGGTAAATGATCTTTTTGGTGTATTTTTGGATTAATTTACAAGTGTTTTATTGAGTATTTTTCATATTTATGTTCATGGTGGAAATCAATCTGTAATTCTAATTCTTTGTTGAATCTTTGTGTGGTTTGGGGATCAAGGTGACTGTGACTTCATTAAATAATATGGCTTTCTGTTTCTGTTTTGTGGCATAATTTGAGGAGTATTGCCACTAACTCTTTGAAAATCTGGAAGACTTTTATTCTAAATCCATTTGGTCCTGAGGTTTATTTTTTCTTAGCTGGGAGACTTTTAATAACAACTAGTATTTACATGGGAATTATAAGTTAATTTAAATTATTTGTGTGATCTTGATTTATCTATTATCCCTTTCTTTTAGATTTTTCAATTTTGTGGAGCACAGGTTTTTAAAGCATGAACTAATGATCCTTTGGATTCCCTCCATGTCTGTTGTTAAGTCCCCTTTTCATTTCTGATTTTCATGATTTGGATAGTCTTTTTCTGTCTTTTATACTTTGGATAAGTGTATCTAACTTTTTGATTTTCTTAAAAAGCAACTCTTTATTTCACTGATTCTTTGTATTGTGTTCTTTGTTTCTATTTTATTAATTTCAGCCCTCTGATTATTTCTTGCTGTCTTATCCTCTTGAGTGTGCTTACTTCACATTGTTCTAGAGTTTTCAAATGTGCTAAGTTGCTAGTGTAAGATATCTTCTTTTTAATTTAGACACTTATTGCTATGAACTTTCTTCTTAGCACTGCTGTCATTGTGTACCATGAGTTGGAGTATGCAGTATAATCATTTTCATTTTATTCTAAAAGTCCTTAAATTCCTTCTTTACTTCTGTCTTGACACTTTTTTCATCCAGTTCAGAATTTTTAAATTTCCGTGACTTCATAAGCTTTCTAATGTTTCTGTTGTAGTTGGAATTTAAGTCTAGTCAGTGGTGCCATGAAAGAATGCAGGGAGTTATTTTAATTTTCTTGTATCTTTTGAGACTTGTCTTGTGACTGAGCATGTTGTCAGTTTTAGAGAAAGTTCCCTGAGGTGTTGAGACAAATGTATATTCTTTTGTGTTTGGATGAAATGTTCTATAAATATCTGTTGGGTCCTTTGGGTTACAATGTCTGTTAGCTCCAGTAATTCTCTGTTTAGTTTTGTCTGGATGACCTGTCTTTTGGTAAGAGTGGAGTATTGCAGTTTTCTACTATAAATGTGTGAAGGTCAGTGTGTGATTTAAATTGTACTAGTGTTTCTTTTTCAAAAGTGAGAACCCTTTTGCTTGTGGCTTGGATGTTAAGAATTGAAATGTCATCTTAATGAATATTTCCTTTGTTGAGTATGAGTGTACTCCCTTATCTCTTTTTATTATTTTAGGTTTGAAGTCGTTTTGTTATGCTTTAAAATTGCTACACAAGCTTCCTTCTTAGATTCAATTGTTTAGAATATCTTTTTTCAACATTTTACCCTGAGATAATATCTATTCTTGATGTTGTGGTGTGTTTTGTGTATGCAGCAGAAGAATGGATCCTGTTTCTGTATCCATTCTTTTAGTCTGTCTTTCTTTCCTTCTTCCTTCCTCCCTTCCTTTCTTTCTTTTTAAATTAATTTGGACCATTGATATTGAGAGATATTAGTGTGTCAGAAGCTGTGTAAGTATACAGCATATGACAACTAATAATTCAAGTGTCAACCCACTGGACTCTGATGGAGATGATCCTGTCTAGCAAGGTTTAAAGGACCACTGACTCTGAAAACTGGTTGCCAGTATCTGTAATTTCTTTCATTTCCCACTTCATTTTCCCCCCAAAAAATAGCATTGGATGTATTTCCAATGTGTTTACTTGTGAAAATATTCAATTTATTGGGCACATATATCTGTGAGTGGTCAGGAAGATGACTTTTAATTAAGATGCATAATTTTAATATATAGAACATATACTAGGACATGATTCATAACTAGATTTATTTGTTCCATGAGTGCTGTAGACACTTAAAAGCCTGCTTTGTTCCTTTTGCTCAGACTAACTGCACACAATTAGCTCATTTTTGCCTCAGAGCAAGTTCAAACTAGACTAAAGGCTTTTGGTAAATAGATCATAAGTTTGAAACCTTACCGCTATGTACAAGGTTGGAGTCACAGGTGTCTAACCAAGGTTGCTACACAAAACACCCTAAGAAAACCATGCAATTCTTTGCTTGCCTGCCTAGTCTAATGACAATAGACCCATGTCTCAAAGTTTTCCCTGGGCACCATGCCATGCCCCCCCAGCCTGGTCACAGTCTTACTCCTGAAACCCTTGTGCTGGCATTATAAATGGCTTGGCACCTTATCACTTACCATAGGAATGAGTTTTTTACCAATGCAAAGTAACTATTGTAAGTTTTTCTGGCTTCAAGCCTCCTGTAAGAAGAGAGTTTTAGGATAGAGTAGGAGAAACTAGAAGTAGGACAGGAGAATTAGAATAGAAACAGAAGATTGAAGACTTGTTTAGAACAGCATAGTGTGAGAGAATTCATTCATCCCCAGGTACCCTAAGAAAAAAGTTCCTTTTGCTTCCTGCAGCATCTGATATGAACCCTGAAGAGGAACATGGAGCTGAACCCCAAAGACCCACATTATTAGGGATCAATGATTGTTGATTCTGCGATTTTGTTGCTGATGGTGGTGCTCATGCTGTTGGTTTTAGGTGTGTTTTGATTGTGTAAGTGTGTGTGTTTCCCTTCTTTTGGTTTTGCTAGTGTGAGATTACTTATTTCCTGTATTTCCATTGGCACTATTAATTTCCTTGGATTGGGGTTTTCCCTCTGTGATCTTCTATTAGATATTATAGTTAGATACTGTTTAAACTTGACTTTGTCCATTTATGGTGATGGGAAGTTTTGCTGGATATAGTAGTATGGACTGGCATCTGTGGTCTCTTAGGGACTACAGCACATCTGTCCAGACCTTTTTAGAATTTAGAGTCTCCACTAAGAAGTCAGGTATAATTCTAATAGGTCTGCTTTTATATTTTACTTGGCATTTTTCCATTGTAGCTTTGAATACTCTCTCTTTTCTCTGTATGTTTTGTGTTTTGATTATTATGTACTAAGGGAACTTTCTTTTCTGCTCCAATATATTTGGGATATTTTATGTTTCTTGAACTTTTATAGGCAACTTCTTCCTCATAATTGAAAATTTTCCCTTTATAATATTGGTTTTGCTCTTCTAGCTGGGATTCTTCTTCCTCTATTCCTATTGTTCTTAGGTTGGGTCTTTTCATTGCTTCTGAGATTTTTCTAGGGAATGAGTGACTGGGTCTAGGGGAACAGGGAAAATGGAGAAGATCTGCAGGCACCCCTGTGTTCTGCCAGGTATATCCTGCATTTGAGCAGGAGGGGTCTGTTGAGTTGACAGCTGGGTTACAGGGATGAGTGGGGAAAGGGAGACTAGGAGGAGATGGACTGTGGGATGCACAGGAGATGTGGGGAGGGAGAAGGGAAGCTTCGGGTTTTGTTCTATTGCAGCACTAGGAATGAGCTTATATAATTGGGTCTGGGAGAACAGATAGAGTTGTCAAAGTAGGCTGCCTGGTCTGGCAGGCATGGCCTGCTGTAAACAGTGGCTGTCTGCCAAAGCTGTGGTATGAGACAAAGTTATGAGTTTGGGGAGGGAGGCCTGGAGGGCATGGTGTGTGGGATGCACAGGAGACTTAGAAGAGGAGGCTGGAGCTGATGTTCTGTTGTAGCACTAGAAAGTATTCTGAGAGACTGGGTCTCAGGGTCAAAGAGAGAGTAATTCTGCAGGAAACCTACCTGGGTTTCTGGCAGGTGTGCGCTTTGGTTGATCAGGAGGGGTCCATCTGAATTGAGTGCCCTGGGATAAAGCAAATACTGGAGGGAAGTAGGTCAGGATGGATGGTTTGTGGGATCCATAGAAGACATGGGCAGGCAGGCAGGGAACCTGCAGCTAGTATTCTGCTGTGTTGTTAAGGATTACCCTGGGTGATGGGTACTGGGGCAACCTATACTCTTTCTTCAAGTTAAATTTTTTATTATATTGGACCTGCAAGTTTTTATTTTATGGTCTGCAGATTAACAATTTTAAGTTTTCACCAACCTTCATCAACCACCCAATGTAAATATGTGCCCAAGTAACAAGGATACATTCTGTGAGTATGGTAAATGGTAAAATAAAAGAGGAAAAAATATTTTCCATTTTTATTTGAGAATATTTATTTTAATTCTTCATAGGCAGA
>LOJH01003992.1:8749-31291 GCA_001685095.1 Ellobius talpinus
ACACACACACACACACACACACACACACACACACACACACACACATACACGCACGCGCACACACACACACAAATGGTGTTGGAACAGTAATAATAACAGTCCTTCTAGGACCATACATTTAGATAAGTGTTGTTTCTTCAAGACAGAATGTGACAAACCATCATGTTGCTCCTACATCTTTGTTAGTTAAGAATTATTTAGTGATTTTTTTTTTCTGTAGGAGTGTTTTGCCTCCATGTATGTATGCACATGTCTGGGGTTTGTGGAGGCCAGAAGAGAACAGTGAGCCACAATGTGGGTGCTGGAAATGAAATCCACGTCTTCTGGAATAGCAACAAGTGCTCTGAGCCACCGATCCATCTCTTCAGCTCTGGCTTCGTTTCCTTTATTCTTGATGATGGTGAATATCTTTTTATGTTGTTGTCATTCACAGAGACTCTTGTTAATTTTCTAAGTTCATTATCTAATAGTACACTGATAAATTTTCAGAGGTATATATTACTTATGTTCCAGACACTAGCATTTTCTCAGATTTGTGGCTGGAAGATGATTTTACTGTACCTTTATTTAAGCTAATGATTCATGTGAACTGTTGGGTTGGGGTTTTACTTGATTTCTGTTGCTTGTCATGTACAACCAGTTGCTTCAGCACCCTCTGTCTGGTTTTCCTCCTTATGGTGCACCTTGCATCTTTCACAAAAGTCAGTGGTACATATTTGTTTGAGTATCTCTCTAGATTCTCCGCTCTACTCCAATGATTTGTGTGAGTACAAAGCACTCACCTTAACTGTAGGATTAGCCTTACTAGTGGCTGAGTGGTTTCCCAGTCTTACTATACTCAAGATATTTGTAAGTCTTCTGGGGTATGTTTCTTTGTATAAGAAATTCAGAGTGAACTTGACTGCATGATTTCAATTATCTAATGGCTCTTGGACTATTTATGGTGCCCATTTCTCTGGTTGCGCAGCTTGTAGTCTTTAAGAAATTATTCCATTACCACTAATTTACTGAAGATATGAGTGTATACTCTTTTAATTTTATCAGAGGCTTTTTGATTATGTTTTCCTCAGAATCAGTTTTCTCCTTTTTCCCATTTTTTATATTTTTAATACACATGACCTCAAATTGTATTATTTTCTTCCCTCTGTTTTGGGATCTATACTGCTCTCTTTGTAATCCTTTCACATAGGAATGCACATGATTAACTGTACTTTTTCTAGTATAGTTATTTGCTGTTAGCTATTTCATTTTTCACATGGCTCTTGCTGTAGCCTACATGTTTAGTTGTGCTTATTTTGATGAAGTTCTGTGTGTGTGTTAAATATTGTTAAATGTGTGTTGAAATACATGTTCTAATATGTGCTAGATATTACAATTCATGTGTGTTTTAAAATGTTGTAAATTTTGAAGTTTGTAAGTGTTATTTTTTTATTTTATTTTTTGTTGCCCAGAATCCATCCATTCTGGTGACTGTCCCATGAACATTTGTAAGGATATTTATTCTTTATTCATTTTATGACCATATCTTGGATTCTGTTTGTTGACCGTATTACCCAGATTTTCTCTTTTCTCTTTGCATCTCTGTCTGGCACTTTCTATAAGATGCTGAAAGGAAGGTGTGCATGTTTTCAATGACAACTGCAATTTGGTCCATTCTTGCAGCTCTTTCAATTTGCCCTTCACACTTTCTCAGACATCTTGACATAATCCCTGGTTGGTATTGTTTCCTACTATGTTGTGTTATTACAGAAAATTGTAGGTCTAAACTTTTCAGCTGTCCTCAGTCTGGAGTGTTCTTTCAGGGTCTTCAAAACCACGAGTAAAGCAAACTTATATTAGAATCTCCTTTCTCAATACAATTTCCTTGGAGAGGTTAAAGTCCATCTCCTAGGCCTAAGCTCTTCTCAAGATCTGTTGAACACATGGGTATTTGAGAACATGGAAAGGAAAGTCCAATCAGGATAAGGATGACAGACCAGAAAAGATAAAGTAAGACAGTGGTATTTTTAGTATCATTTGCTTTCAGATTTCAAGTACTGTGATTTAATGAGAAGAACACACAATGCTTAGACTGACAATGAAGTCTGTGGGTCAGACGAATGTAATAATTCAATAATTCAGTCCGGCGTGCTCAGCATCACCAACATGCTCCACAATCATGAGTCAAGCCTTGATTTTTCTGAAATGGGTAAATGTTTTTTGATGCCAAAATGTAAAAGCAATGATCAGAGAACCCAAGCTGTTTTATGAGAGAATTCACTTTTCTGATGTGGTCTTTAACAGTAAGCCAAATATATATTGAAAATGTGAAACAAATCATCACCCAACGTGGAAAGTCTCACGCAGCAATTCTTTTTGGTAGAGAAGTGAGTAAAATATAAATTTAACTCAAAAGTTCATGTTAAACCTCTCGTCCAAATTATTAACTAAATGTAGATTTTAAAGCTGAAGCTAACATTATACCATTTGTACAGTTTTTATTCTAGTATCCTGATAATTATTTCTCATCAGAAAATACTTATTCATGACCTGGTAATATTCATTTGATTTTATTTGCCCTTCCCTTTATATGTCTGAGGAAATACTAATAAGATCTACTAAATGCAGTTGCCAAATGCATTCTCGAGAATGGGGTCAGATGGCATTTTTGTTTCCCAAAGTCTCTGCTAGCTGAAGTACAGAATGTCTGAGCTATGAGTCTTCTCAGATTGTTTCCAATATATTCCTATTGACCTTGGGATGAAGGAGAGGGAATGACAAGCATCGTATTTAAAACTTTGAGGTACATCTCCGACTGAAATTCTTTTGCTATCTCACTTTACAAATCTTTTCAGTTAGTAACTCAATAACACAGGCAAACTGAATGACTCTACGTATTTCTGAGACACATTTAAAAAAAAGAAAAACAATCATCTTATTGCTGCTGTGGTGGCTCAGTGGATATTGGTGCTTTCTATCAAATCTAATGACCTGGGTTTGGTCCCCAGGACCCAAAGGGTGGAAGGAAAAAATTTACCTCCACAAGATGTTCACTAACATATTTGATGCATACGTGTACATGTACACAAACATACACACACACTAAATATATGTTAAAAATAAGCTTTATATCCTGTTTTCTCTTCCTATAGTTCAATTATTTTCTATAAATTCATGTAAACAATCAAAGCTGTTTTATGGATGCATGATTAAATATCTAGCACATGAGCTTTCAAATTTCTCTATCAACAACTTCTATATAGAAATGAATGTTACCAAACAGATCAATAAAGGAAATTTGAGCTGTGTTAAAAAATGATAAGGCAATTTCTGATAATACGAAAGCCTAACCTCCACCTGAAATAAACAAACAAAAACCTATATAAAATATATGTAACAATAGTTTTAAAGAGGCATCAGGTGTTCTTGGTTGATTATGCAATGTCTCCTGAAGGCTCATGTTTTAGAAGAATTGCCTATGCTAGTGATACTATTTAGGAGACTGTGAAATATTTAGGAGGAAAAAACTAGCTGTAAAAACCAGGTTATTGATAGTGGCTTCTTGGGTTAAAGTGTCCATGGCCACTTTCTGTACTGCTTGCTGGCCACCATCATGAAGCCGTGTACTAACCTGATCCACCACCACTTCCTCTCCACATTGTGCTGACGTCTTTGAAATGGTGAGACAAAACACATATCTTCTGTTAAGTCTTTTTTGTCTAACATTTTTGCCACAATGATGTGAAAAGTAGCTCAAAAATGGTAAAGATGATGGCATAAAAGGAAGAAGTTCATTTTATGCAGTATTCCACTTAGTAACATGATCTAGAAAAAAATCTGTTTGTAATCGCTAATGAATTAATGGGATGAAAATGAGGGAATATGCTCCACCATCTAGTTGTGTTCTCCCAAAATAATGAAAGAATTGAAAGTGGATGTAATCAGCCTTCTAAAACTGAAGGACAATTTACAAGAAATACAGAAGGAATGAGAGCATATGAAGCTGCGCAAGAAGTAAATAATCAGCAAAATCCAGACCTGCCAAGCATGGAGCACGCTTTCCTCATGAGATGAGCTGTAAGCAGAAAGAAGATAGACAAGGAGACTGCATGGTGGTGTCAGACCTTAGCAACATATTAGTCAAACAAGACATTAGGAGATAAATGATCTTTATGAGGTTTGGGGTGTCTATATGACATTCTGGTCATGTTTATGTTTTTCTAATGATACTGAAGTTAATTTTAGCTTTTATTGATTTATACTGACATGGAAAAGAGTAGAAATAACAAGATTATTTAGTGTAGTTTCAGAAATAATACAAGAACAGTATCTAAAGGCATAGATAAAATAAGGTTGAACTGGGTGTCTTTTCTCTGGCTCTGTAACAAGAGGCTGAAAGTGAACAGTTTATACTGAAAAAGAGTTGACATCTTACAGCTCTGAAAACTAAAAGACTTGAAGTCCTAGCACTGATGCCCATCGAGAGAGAGCCTTTGTACTGCCACCTAAAGCAGCAGGACTTGGAGGCATTAAACTCGGACTGCTTCCTCTACTCATAAATTCATTAGTATTATCATGAGTTCCCTACTTTAAGACCTCATCTAATCCAGTAATCTTCTAAAGGCATCAGCATACGAATTTGGGAAGTTTATAAAACAGGAACTTTTAAAGAACACACACAAACCATACTATATTTGAAATGATAATTGTTGAAGCAGGTTTGTATATATATATATATATATATATATATCTTAATTTTTTCAAATTTGTAGCTATTAACAGTATTGGCCAAATAATTCTTTATTGTAGAATTCTGCTTAGTCCATTTTCGAATGGTGATTCTCAAGCCAGACTTTCTAGGTTTAAATACCCATTGTGATACTTTATTGTTATGTCACCCATAACATTTTTTCCCTATTTTTTTCTTAAAAATTTCTTAGCTTTGGTGTTCCTCTATTAAAATTACAAATAACAATTTAATAAATATCTGCCTTAATTGCTATGATTTTCTGCCTTCATCATCCAGAATAATTTTGAAATAGTTCTAATTCCTGGAAAAGCTTTATTACAGATGGCCAAATATACCACCAATGAAAGAAGTTACTGACTGGAAGTGGTCTTGAGACTCCAGGTGCCTGTTTGTCTCCTGTCTACTAGTCTTTTATCACCATAAAAGGGTGCACAGAGCACAGTGATTCTGAGAGGAGAAAAGTAATCTGGAAAAGTCTCTTAAAGTAAGGTGGCTGCAGAGGCATATTCCTTTAATTTTAATTTAATTTTATTCTATTTTTATAAAATAAACTGTCTTTTTCATTTTACATACCAATCCCAGTTCCTACTCCCTCCCCTCCTCCCATCTCCTCCACCTTTCCCCCACCCCACCCCCTCATCCACTCTTCAGAGAGGGGTAAGGCACATTGCTTTGAGGAAGGCCCAAGGCCCTTCCTGCTGTATCTAAGCGGAGTAAGTTGTCCCTCCAAAGAGAATAGGTTCCAAAAAGCCAGTATAAGTAGTAAAGATAAATCCCGGTGCCACTGCCAGTGGCCCAACAGTCTGCCCCAGCCAGACAACTGTCACCCAGTTCAGAGGGACTAGTTTGGACCTATGCTGAATCCTTCCCTGTCCGGCTGGTGTTGGTGAGCTCCCATTACCTCAGGCAAACTGTTCCAATGGGTGACCCCATCATGGTCCTGATCTCTTTGCTCATTTTCTCACTTCTCCCACTCTTCAACTGGACTTTGGGAGCTCAGCCCAGTGCTCTACTGTGTGTCTCTGCCACAGAAGCATATTCTTACTATATGATATCCTTAACTGTGAAATTTACAAGCATTCACTGAAAGATCACTTCTTGAACCATTATAAAAATTGTGAGGCTACTACAAAATGCCATTGAAAAGTGAAATATCCATTATTGGAACAACTCATGAGACAATGTTTACGGAACATAATTTATTATTGGTGAACCTATTCTACAGTATTGGACAACTGTGATCACAGGAAGTTCTGGATATAAGCAGAAAGTCCATCATAGACATTTAAGATTACCCCTTTGTACACATCAGTGGATTCTGTATTGCTTGAAGTTTATAAACAAAGTAGTAAAAACGTTATTCAATAAGTAATTAGGTATGTTTTTTATCAGATTAAGGTTTGTCCATAAATTAGTTTAATTCATTAATTTTAATATTTCAAATATATCTGATATCATTTTTCTTTAACCAAAAAGTTTATTCCATTAATGGAATTTAAAATTCGAGTTTACTTATGAAGTTACTATGGGCTTTACTAATTTTTCTCCTTCCCTTCCTGATATTATTTGTAGGTCTCACCTTCCAATTTTGTACTTTCAAATTTCTCCTAGTAGCTACAGTAACATTTTAAATCATAAAAACATTGGCTTTAGAGATATTCATAATTATATAGTTTGGAAATAGAAAGTTACATCTCCAAATGTGATTCCACATTAGATTTACTAAAAATTAGGAGAAGGGTAATATTATATATAATAAAATTATATAGCAATTCTTATAAGTGCACAAAAACGTAAAAGTATTTTTCAGACAATACAAAATTTCTATATGAGAAAAATATGTAAATATTTTATTTTTTGCTTTTTGCTTTTTAGAAAAGTCTCATGTATCCCAGGATTCCTCAACCTCATGTGTAGCTCAGGAGAACCTGTACTCCTGATTATCTTCCTAAATGTCTGAATTAAATAAATGACTGTACATCTTCTTTAATTTAATATTATATAATTAACTTTTCAGCTCTTCCTTAAAGAATATCTTACCATGTATGCTTGCTACTAGCAACAAATATTTTACCATAAAAGTGATATACAAGTTTTATTTTATTGAACTAATTGCTTAAATTTGTCAGCAAATTTAGAAAATTAATTCTTTATTATGCTACTTTGCATACATTTTCTTTCTTTGCATTCCATTTTCTTAATCTTTAGATACAAATCTAAGTACATTTTTATGATAACTTCCAGATAGGAGATGTTAGTGCTATGTTATTTGCTTGAAATCTGTCTGCATGTTGCCATCATATGTGTTGGCCTAGTGCCAATTTTCTCCCTTTGACCAATATGTGTGGCAGTAACTAGCCTGCTTTACAGCAACACGTATTACACCAAACTCAAAATTAATTGGCATGACAGGAACAAAAGTTCTAACCTCACAAAAGTCTAACCTCACAGAAACAGGATTCCTAAGTCTTAGTTGTCTGAACCATGAAAATGCCTTGCTAGGACAAATCAAATTCATTTAAGCTTGATGTATCTAGCTAATATTTATACACATATGTGCATTTGACTATGTTTTTCTTGTTCTTAAATAAATATTTTGTTTCATTCTGTTGATTTATTATTACTAGTTTTAATAATGTTGGCTATAACATCTGATCAGAAATGCTGATTGATGAATTTATATATAAATGAAATACTTATCGTTTAGATAAGATTCAGCAGAAAAATTTCAAATAAACACTATTCCGGAGTGATTTTTGTCAGATTTGACTGATTATAATTTGAGTCAATACTATTACAAAGAGTCACACATAAGTCACTGAGTGATTATCATACTGTATCTTCAGTACAGTTCAACTACCAAATATCACTAGGAAAGCCCTTGTCAGTTTTGGTCTTTATTCATAAATATACTTTTTATGCTCTTTTCTTAATTGTGCATGCACATACATGTGTGAAGCACACACATATGCTTCATTTTGAAATATGCTTCTACAACTTTTGTTGCTGATATATATGTCTGTCAAGTTAATTAGCACATTTATACATAGCCTCGTTGCCTGTGTAAATCTTCACCCTGTTCTATGCTGCTGATTATTGTATCTTCATTGTCTGATCCACAATAGGTTATATGAAAAAATGAGACAATCCATCTCTCGGGGAATTTTCTAATTTGAAACATAACCAACCATCCATAGTGCCACTACACAAAAAGAAAACCTAATTTGAACTGTAACATGAAGGGGCCCGCTTGTTGGGGTTTCTGTCCCTCCAGGTACCCCATAGCTGGCAAGTCCCAAATAAAATCACACAGAGATCTCCATAAGATTATAAATTGATTGGCCCATTAGCTCAGGTTTCGGATTAGCTCTTCTAGGTTATATTAACCCATTGTTCTTATCTATGCTAGCCACATGGCTCGGTACCTTTCTCAGTGGGATAGCTCACATCTTGCTTCTTGGGTGGTCTGGACTGGACTGCAGGAAGAGCTTCCTCTTCCCAGAATACTCCTGTTCTCATCACCCTACCTCTACTTCCTGTCTGGTTGACCCGCCTATACCTCCTACCTGGCCAATCAGCATTTATTTAAAACATGATTGACGGAATACAGAAAATTATCCCACACCATTGAACAGTGTGAACTGTAAACATTTTGTCTTTCAGCTTTATGAATAACAAGGAAACACTTCTAAGATGATTGCATTAACCATCATCTAGAGGTGGAGAACCATTTGCATTTGGACATTACCTGGATCCTTTAAGGAATTTGATAGACATAAATTGAGCTTGGCAATGGGAGTTAGCAAAGATTTACAAGGATAGTGAGTTGCAATAAAATCCAGTCTAGAAACAGTCAGATACCTGATCTCTCTTGTTCAGAACCTAAACCATGAAATGGTCCTTGGAATATTTGCATGCAGCACTGAGGGTCCCAATATCAGCTTCACAAATCTGCTACTTATTTTCTGAATGAGCCTAGATGAACTATTTACCACTTAAACAATCTATGCTGAAGCTTTTTCATTTTCAAAATTGTAAAATACTGTACATATCCTCATAATAATAAGACCCATATTGAATTTCCTGTGAGGGAAGATCACAGTAACTCATGCGAAAATATCACCAAATCTAGCTTGAGTAAGAACCCAAGAATTTTGAATTGAGTTCGTCTTCCTGGCTGAATTTTACATTGAACCCTGATTATTCTGCTCATTCATTCAGCTCATCACAATTTTTGTCCTAATATGTAGCTATAGCCATCCACCTCTGTCTCCTTTATAAATCCAATTCATGTCACCATCTCCTTCTCATAATGCTATTTTCCTTTGATGAATTGTTTGTATGGTGATAATATTCCACTACAATTTCTATCAAATTAGAGACAATTCTGTTTTAAGCATGATTGCTTTGGCCAACTTTTATTCACGTATATGTGCCTCCCATTGCATATTCTTATTAAGAAACAAATATTTCTTAGTTGGTTTTCCATTCTCTTCTTTTTTTCTTTCCTTTCTTTTTCTTTTTTCAGTACTGAGGATTGAACCCAGGGCCCTGCATATGCTAAAGCAGGAGCTCTACCACTAACCTATATCCCAATACCTAAACTTTCCTCATCCTCTTTCATACTAGTCTATAGCAGTATGTACTCACAAATACATATCTGGGAAATTTATCTATATAAGGAAATAAAAAGATTAAATGCTTTAAATTTAGATCTACATTCTTTGAAGACATAGAAAATGCTCAGTAGTCTACTTACATCAAAACCTCACAAAAAAATCTTGTCAAAGCATGCTTTTACAAATAACCCTTGCAGAAATAGTTTTAAATGTGTCTCATAATGTTTTATTGTAAAAATAGAAAATACCTTGCATATTTAATTTAAAGCTGAGATGTTTTAATTTAAAGCTGAGATGTGTGTTTTATTTTTGCAAAGTGGGCATTTGTACCAACTTATAGGGCAATGCATATCAAATGAACTTATGATACATAACTGACTTTTTCTTTCTCTTTTTTGGCTTTTTGAAGCAGGGTTTCTCCATGTAACAGCCCTAGCTGTTCTGGAACTAGCTCTTATACACCAGAGTGTTGTAAAAAGAGTGGCGGGGTCCACCGCCTGGCTCCCAGCTAGCTTTACCCAAAATAATTACACAGAAACTGTATTCATTTAAATACTGCCTGGCCCATTATTTCTAGCCACTTATTGGCTAACTCTCACATCTTGATTAACCCATTTCTATTCATCTGTATTTCACCACGATGTCATGGCTTACCGGGAAAGATTCAGCATGTCTGATCTGGCGGCTGGCTCCATGGTGGCTCTCTCTGACAATGCCTCCATTCTCCCAGCATTCTATTTGGTCTACTCCACCCATCTAAGCTGCTGTCCTATCAAAAGGCCAAGGCAGTTTCTTTATTTGACCAATGAAAGTAACACATAGACAGAAGGTCCTCCTACTCCACAAGAGTGGCCTTGAACTCACATAACTCTGCCTATCTCTGCCTCCCAAATGCTGGGATTAAAGGTGTGCACCACCACCCGGCACATAACTGACTTCCACTTTTGGAGCTAATACAATAAGAATGAATGTGACATCTAAGCTGAGTTATTAGGCCAACTTCTACCTGGCATTCTTTTGTTCTCTTAAGGAATAACTCTTACTTTTGTTTTGCAATTTTTGCCCCCTCTGATGAAAGAACTATCATTTGTAATTTAGGACAATATCATAAACACTTCTCATCCAGATTCCATTGAATGTTGTCTAAATATAGTACTTAATAATAGCAGTAATTTGTTCACTGTGTTGAGGACTTGACACATTACTCATAAAGATTTTATATCTCCATAACAGCTCAGACTAAAGGAATGTCTTTGTTGCCCACACTCAAAGAAGTTAATGGTTCTCATACGTTTGGATGAAGGCAAAGTCTCTTTCTCAAATGATACTTATAACTTGGACCAAAGTAAGGTTTCATTGAGTTGGTTGATTTTCAGACTAGGAATCCCTTTATGGACCAAACTCTAAAGATGTATGAGAATATCAGTAGTCATTTGTATTTCTTTCCTATGTTGCTCTTCCATGGTTTGCTAGTCTTCTTATGATCCTCTTAGTATATACTTGTACCAGTTTGTACTGGTACTTGTACCAGGTCCAAAACAACCAGGAGCTGACTGCCCAGGCCCTAGTAGATGTAACTCCAGCAATTTCAGAATGGTCATGTTGACCTGGAACTCTTGTTTTAAATCATTGTATTGAGTTTGGAAACAAACATTTATTTCATGATTAAGTCTAAATAAACTTTGAAAATTACAAAAGGAAAGAAATATTCAGGGCTAACCAACACTTTTGTGCTACATATGCTAAAAATTAATGGAAATTATATTATATGGTATCATATGTTTTTTAAATGTCACAGTATTCTATCCAAGGTCTTATACTCTACAGGTGAAAGAAAAAACTTAAAACAAATATTTAGTGACTCAACTGTTAATATCTATGACCAGGATCCTAGTGTGGGAAGTCCTTCTGTATATGTGTTGCTTTTATTAGTTAATTAATAAAGAAGCTGCTTCCAACCAATGCTTAACAGAGTGTAGCCAGGTTGGAAAAGATAGAGAGTATAGGCGAGGTCAGAGAGAAGCAATGGAGCCACCAGAGGAGAAAGATGTCAGCCTGGAACCTTACCAGTAGGCCTCAAACCTTGTGGTAAAACATAAAATAATGGAAAAGGGTTAATTCTAGATGTAAAACCTAGCTAGCAATACACTTAAGTGATTGGACAAGCAGTAATTTAATTAATACAGTTTCTGTGTGGTTATTTTGGAGCATAGCAGCCAGGAATAAACAAGCAGCCTCCTACTACAGGATCCTCTTCTGAGGTGATTGTATTTGGTCTTGCAGACTCTACCTGATTCTCTTATTTTACAGCCCACAAAAATAAATATTTGTCTTTGCTAACATTACAAAAGGAATAGACAGAAACTTTTGGAGAGCTTTGTTACTTTGAGAGAACTATGTTTCCTGGAATTACACTTTTTTTCCCTACAACAGTCAATTCTTTGTGCTCATGACTCGTATGTGTTCACTTCAAGCAACTTTTTCTAAATACACAAGCATTAAAAGCAAGCCACATCTCACTCCCAAGGATGGAGATGACATGACAGAGCCTGAGAACAATGACAGAGTCATATAAATTTGAAAATACTATTAGGTGATAAAAACAAATGAGAACCAAATATTGATTTGGGGAAATCACTCTATTGGAGGATGTACAACGGTATTCAAGTCGAAATGGATTACATAAGTAAATTAAAACAATCTGTAAAATGGATCAATGTGGAAAATAATGAATCATATGCTGTTGCCATCCCACCAGGGAGTGAGGCAGACAGTAAAAATGAAAAGGAAGGAGAATAACCATGATGATTGCATTCTTTAATGTGAAGTACCCTCAAATCAAATTCTTAAACAAGGAGAATTACCTTTGGCTTCAGTGTAACTAGAGATGATTCGATTGTAAATCATGAGAGAAAACATTTCATTTCATAAAATGCTGCAGGCTATGCAGCACAATGTAATAAAGAAAGAAATTTTGATCCAGTGAATGTTCCTTTTTTCTGACATGTGTCTTAGGTATCCCAAACTGGCTTTAACTCATTATGCAGTCAAGGAGGACCATTGAATAAACTTAAAATCTTCCTGCCTCCACCTCTTGAATTCTGGGATCTTAGCTACTATGCCTGGTTTGTGGGTGTTAGAGAACAAATTTATGGTTTTGTGTGTGCCAGGCAAGTACTCTACCAATTGAACAACATGGGTTGTATGAAGCTAATCTAGTAAATGTTTCTGAAAATTTAGGTAGGAGAAAGAAATGGATAAAGGTAGAGATAAAGATAGATACAGGTGTGTGTGTGTGTACATATAATTATTTTTTGAGAATTTCTAGACCAATAGCTAGGGAGCCTGCATGGGACTGACCTAGGACCTCTGTATGTGTGTGACAGTTGTGTAGCTTAATCCACTTGTGGGACTTCTGGTGGAAGCAAGGCCTGTCCCTCATGCTTTCTGTGGGCTTTTAGGAACCTATTCCTTATACTGGGTTGCCTTGCCCAGCCTGAGTCCTACCTGAACTTGATATTCCATGCTTTGCAGCCACCCACGGGAAGCCTGTGCCAAAGTGAGGTAGGAAGGGAAAGGGAATGGGAGGAGAAGAGAGGGGGGAAACTGTGGTTGAGATGTAAAATAAATTAACAAAAAGAAAAAGAATTTCATATATATACATATACAATAAAATATATAACTGGGTCATATCCAATCCCCACTTTCCCCTCCAACTCCCTCTAGGGACCACCCCAAAACATCCCTCTCCCAACTTGAGGCCATTAACTTTAAAATAAACATATCCCTTTGCATCCAATTAATACTGCTTGTATATGCATGACTGTGAGGCCACCCCCTGGAAGCATGAATCCCAAAGAATTGCGGCAGTGGCTACAATCCCAAAGAAATGATGATTATCCCTTCCCTAGTCACCAACTGTCAAAAACTCCTCAACTAGGTAGGGGTGGGACATTCTGAGTCTTCTACAAAGAAGAATGTGAGGGCAATGACAGAATCTGAGAACTCAGCATTGTAAATAGCAGCAATTTAAATCAAGTGGTGAAAGGCAGGGTTGATGGACTTTCCTGTGATACACTGAGTCTGAAAATGTGCTCTCCTCGACTAACACAGAATCTTTAGTAGTTCTTGATGGGAAAGTGTTAATCATTAGTACTTTTATTGCTTTCTTTTCTTTTTAAAACAATTCAATACATTTTTGCTGTTTTTGAACTTTATTGCTAGGTTAGTTATTATATTTATGCAACAATAATGATTGTTGCTACATTCAACAAAGTGATAGCTCACTGATCTTTGCCTTAGGTTCTATTCATTTAACTGATCGCTCATCAGTGACTGAAAGATTCATTTCCTTGCTGGCACACTTTCATGTCTTTTAATATGTGAGCTACAGGATTCAATATTCACATTTAAGTCTTTTTCTAGTATTACGTTTGCTGAAGCCACCATGCATTTTGGTTTTAGATCATCAAGTAATGGATTGAACTAACTGGTAAAGCTTTTTCCTTCCTGCTGTCTAGTTTATAGCATTGGAAGGTGCTGTGAAAGTTGCAGGGTGAAAAAAACACCTGAATGGTCTTACGCATCCCTGGACTCTGCAAGCTATAATGCCAGGCAAGGTGTGCCAACTGATTATATAAGAGCTGACTGTTATGGGGTGACCAACCACTTTCTGATTGGCTCTGAAACCTGCTCAATGGGGCAGGGAGTGGGACATTCATACCTGGTGCTATAAATTTGGACAAAAGCCTATAGCTGGGGAGGTCATAGGCCTTAGAGGGAAACTGCTATGGTTATATTCACAAGTAGTCGTATCTGTATCAAATTACCATCTCAACAAGTTTATAGCCACAACCTAGGTCAGAGCAACTTTATTTTTATAGTTGATGTATAAAGACCAGACACATAATTGGTCAAAATGCATAGAATAAGTAACCCCTAAGTGTTTGATCATTAATGGGAAATCTTTATCAACCCTCTCAAGGCTCAGGGATCATCATGGAAGATGGCAGGAAGAGATTTAAGAGCCAGAAAGTTGAGAGGAATGTTGAGAGATGCTGTCTTCCAGACCTGACATAGATGTTACACACCTGAACTCAAAGCAGCTGTGATTACCTGCAGAAGACCCCCATACATAAAGCTCATCACATTCCATCATTGACTAGGGAGGGGTCATAAGGAAAGGTTCCTAGCTGGATAGCTATGACAGTTGCAATAGCTCAAGGGAGGAGGGGCAACTTCTTTGTGATTGTTCATGCTCTAGTGGATGGCACCATATTCCTATATGTGCAGGCAGCATAGATTGGACATTTTTCATACAAAAACTCTACTAACACTAAAGTAGCCAAGGAGTCAAAACATTTTCTTTTAAGTAGTATGAGAAATCATCAAAAAAATGAGTCAAGATTTGTCTAAATTTGGAACATGAAAATTAATCCCTTGATTAGTTTAGATGAGTTGATGCAATTTTTATAAGATGATCAACATAAATCTTATAAATTTGAAGCTTACATAAATGCTATTTGAGATAACATAATCAGAGAAATGTCATGATACAGATATTTGATATCTGAATTAAAGAAAAAATATAGCTATGAAAGAGCTTTATTTGTAGATTTATTCGTTAAGTAATGAATCTTTAAATCAAATTGTAAGATCATTACAAGAATTTATAAATGACAGAACAAAGCAAACAAGGAGATAAAAACTAAGGCACCCCAATAAAGAAATACAAGTATAATTTTAGGAAATGATTGTCTAGCATATGCAGGCATGTATACAAGATAGATAGATAAAAGATAGATAGGTAGACAGACAGACATAGGGTGTTTACATGCAATGTAATGCATGCATACATAAATAAAAGGAGACTGCAAGTTAAAATATGTTTCTTGTGAAAAGGACCGTTGTCATACAATTCTGTATCCTCAAATGAAGCCTATAAAGACATAGGGTGTTTACATGCAATGTAATGCATGCATACATAAATAAAAGGAGACTGTAAGTTAAAATATGTTTCTTGTGAAAAGGGCCGTTGTCATAAAATTCTATATCCTCAAATGAAGTCTATGTTTTTAAGCAGAGGAACCATCTTTCTATAGGATAACACTAATAAGTCTCATTAGAAGACTGTATGCATATAAGTCACTTGGAAATTTACTAAATATCCCTTTACAAAGATATTTGCAATATCCCTATGGATGATTTATCCAAGGGTTTGTAGAGAATACTGAAGGTGCATGACAATACTTTGCACTTTTAAAAACTACTGAAGTCAAAGAAAGGAAAAGTCTATTTACTCAGGTTGCTATGTGATTGAATCCTCAATTTTTTTTCTAGGGTATGCAGCAATGGTTCTCTTTTCTGTGTGAAGAAATTGACGTTCAAAGCCTTTTAGTAATTTTCAAAAAGGCACATCTCTTATTGGGGCAACATAGACTTTGAACCTGTGCCTTCAAAGTCTATTTTGGACTTCATCAAAGTCCAGCATGTAAGTCTCCTGAGGTGTTATAATCTTCCCAGAGACGCTGAAAAGATTAAAATTAAAAGGGGAAATAACATAACCAGTGCACGAAAATCAAGGTTTGATTGTGTTACAGTCTAGTGAAACATAATTTAATTTTGGACTCCATTTTCCCACTGAACCATACCGTAACTAATAGGCAATACTTCTCTGTGGATCAGAGCCCCAGCGCTTGTGTTTTTTGTTTTGTTTTTTTTTTCTTTTTGTGGTTGCATGATATGAAACAATGTGCAATGTTTTGATTTCTCTGTACCCACAACCCAAGCCTTTCAAAAACAGCAAAGTTTCACAAAGGAGGAGGAAAAAATAAATCTTAGACAATTTTGGAAAGAGCAGTATCAACTTTATAGCAATCATAAGAAAATCATCTACATTTGTATCAAATATCAGGTTTCCAATGCAGGAAAAGAACGCTGCAGTGCCTGCCACTTTAAATTACTCCCTGTCATGTTTCTATCCCTCCTCCTCCCCTGGGATGTTAACGTCTTGAAGAAATATGTGTGCACTCTGAAAATATTTCCTGAAGTCAGTGGATTCCATATGTTCCTAGGGAAACAAATTATTCACTCTGTGGGTCATTCCTAGCGACATTTAGATCTTCTAATCAGGCCAGTTAGGGCCTTTGCTGTCTGTATTTTGTGTGTTCTCTTATGTAGACCTACATAGAACACATGAAACAGTTTCATTGACTCAAACACTCCTTTATCCTAAAAAAACATATGCACTCTCCCTCCCAGCCCCCCCAAAACTTAACACACACACGTTGAACATTTATATATTAAAAACGAGACAGCTACTTCAAACAATTAAATGGTGGTTTCCAAATATAAAGGAAAATGTTTAAAGTTTATGTGACATGTGCTCAATATCCATAGTTCATACACAAGGTTGAATAGAAAGGTGACAAAAATAACACGTAAAGATCAAAAATTGAGACTATATAAGGGAAATGTATTAAATGCAATGTAATTGCATATATGTATATGAATATATTATACTTAATATAATTGTACATATCTATATGTTATCTCAAGTCTGTGTGTGTGTGTGTGCGCGCGTGTGTTCACACATATGCAAATGAATATTGAAACACTTTCTGTTCTCTGGAATACTCCTTAGCAGTTTCTTTTCTAACTATGGTATTGGAATGTCCCCATATTACTTCATTTGTCCTCCTCTTTGTTACATTGAAGAATTTCATTATTATTCCAGGCTTACTTGTCATTAAGGTACTATAACCTCTCAAATATGTATTTCACCTATTAAATGCCTATAGACCTGTTGATCATTATGTCCCCAGAATTTATGTTATTTAGTTAAAGCAAGACAATCAAGGTCATTACTATGTTTTAACTTACAGTTACGAAGACTACAACCATATTCTAAATATGTAAATACACCAAACAAATAAAGAAACACACAAACAAAAATCAAATGATAATAGAAGGGTTAGGAGGTGACTTCCAGATGTAAACTGTTTGTCGCCCAAGCCTAAGAGCCTGCATTCATATCTCCAGCACCACTTTGTAAAGTCCATTGTGGAAGTACATATCTATAATCCCAATGCGGGATGGCAGAGAGAAGGATCTCTGCAGCTTGCTGACCTGGTAGTCTAGTCAAATCCATGACAGTAGATGACAGTAAGACAGCAATTGAGGAAGACAGAAGACATCCAAAATCGATGTCTGGCTTCCACACAGACATGCAAACACGTGTGTGTGAGTACACATACACACAGATAAAAATACATGTCAAAAAAGAGAAAGAAAATAAACAAAAAAAGGCATGAACAGAGAGAATAAAGTAGAAGAAAATGTCAGTGAGGAATTAATATGTATGCTGAGTTAAACATAAAAAGAAGACCTGGGACAGCAAGGATTTGAGAGAAAATTGTTTCAGGGTTCCTGGCACAGAAACCCTCACCTCCTAATCTTTCCCTGAGCTCTGAACAAACTTCCACAAGTGCCTACCAGACAGTTTGTTTGTATAGTCTGTAATTTCCTTAATCTTCAGAGGTTTACAACAGAACTCTCTAATTTGTCAAACAAACACAATTGCCCTGCTAGTCTTAACTGCTATTTTTGTCTTGGTTAAGGGATTCCACCATTCACCCAAGCTGAACACCTCAGAAGCCTTGGCAGCCATCCCTCTTCTCGCTCGCATCTGACATCATCTCCCACTGAGTCCTGTGCGTCTGCTCCACAGAGAAGGTGCTTGTTAAATGTTTTCCTTTATGGAGGGGATGAATCAACAAACAGACCAATGAGTAGAAATGTCTGCATTTCTGACTGCTCATGAGAACGTTGTCTAAGTGCCACTACAGCTCAGTCTTTCTCAATGAGATGGTGTGTTTAGAATGTTTATTCTGCCCATCAAATAACAATAACTAGCTTGTTTGTTTGTTTTTATTACATCCTGACTGCCATTTTTCCCTCCCTTCACTCCTTCCAACCTCCCACTCAAACCCCTTGGAAGTGGGGAGTGGGTTATAAGAGCCAGAGGGCTCAAGAACACTAGGAGAAGACAGCCCACAAAATCAACTAAATAGGTCTCACAGGGGCTGCCTGCATGGGTCTGATCTAGGCCCTCTGCATATATATGATGTTTGTTAGCCTGGTGTTTTTGTGGAACCCCTAACAGTGACAGTGTGTGTGTGTCTGTGTGTCTGTGTGTGTGTGTCTGTGTGTGTGTGTGCATGTGCGCACGGCAGGTGCCTCTGACTCTTGTCTGCTTTTGGGATACTTTCCTCCTGCTGGGTTGCTTCATTCAGCATTGATATGAGGGTTTGAGCCTGGTCTTACTTTGTCTTGTCATGCCATGTTTGGGAGACTTATTCTTTTCTGAAAAAATATGGAGGACAATAACTAGGTTACATTTCCCTTCAGATTGATACTTTGCTAGTCCATCAGTGAAAGGATTTTTTTAACCTCAGAATTGATATAAATATTCTCTCTGTCCTACACTGCTGCTTCTGACTCCTCCATCTAAAAGTCACAGTGCAGCTACATTTATTTTCCTATTACCAACCTCTGGCATGTGATGTTTCTGTCTTATTTTGGTATTAATTATCCTCTAAGTCATTCCCTCTTTGTCAGTCCTTCCATATTGTCTTAGCTGAAGAGTCCTGGACGATGGTGATTCTGAACCCATCCAAGTCCTTTTTCTGCCCCACACTCTGACAAGCTGAACTCTACAGTGTTTGTTAAATATGAACCATGTTTCTCAGGCTCAAAAATATTTTTAAGAATTTTTTTCTATTCTATACTACTAGCCTCAACTCAACACGCATTCCCTACCAAAATCTTCTTATGCAATTTTTCTTTTTTATTGATTAAATCTGTTTTTCAAGAATATTGCATATACATATATATTATGCATCCTGAGCACTCTGGCCCTCATCTTTCCACATCTCCTACTAACCCCTTATCCCCACTCTCTCATCTGCCTTCTTTATCTTTAACCTCGCCCTTTCTCATCCCTCTTCTACTCCACCTTTTCCCCCAACTTCTCTCATCTCCCTATTGCTCTTTCCCCCCCACCATTCTCTACAAATCTCATTCTCATATTCAGGTCTGTTCATTTTGTCTTATAACCCATTGCATTTAACAAGGGCCTTCTGTGGTTCCATGGGTTAGAGTTAGCCACTGGAGCCTGGTAGACTCACCAACTTATGCACAACTAAAAACAATGCCTCCTCCTCTTCTAGATGCTACAAACACTCAACACTTTAGCAGTAAGCAGTAGGACCTTGTTTGGATATAATTGGCCCCCATAAGCTCATAGGGAGTGATACTATTAGGAGGTGTGGCTTTTTTGGAGTAAGTGTGGCCTTGTTGGAGAAAGTATGTCACAGTGGGGGTGGGCTTTGAGGTCTCATATATGCTAAAGCCATGCCCAGTATCTCAGTTCACTTCCGGCTGCCTGCAGATCAAAGGTGTAGATTTCTCAGCTTCTTCTCCAGCACCATGTCCACCTGCATGCCACTATCACCCACCATGATGATAATGGACAGAACCTCTGAACTGTAAGCCACTCCAATTAAATGTTTGCCTTTATAAGAGTTGCCATGGTCACGTTGTCTCTTCACAGCAATAGAAACCCTAACTATGAGACTCCATAAGTCTCTCTCACTTCCATGACTAACAGAGCCAGTCTCAAATGATCCAATGCAGGTAACTAGTTCTGAGTTCATGGTTGAAATCACTATGTCCAGCTTAAAGAATGACATCTCCAGCCCTTTAACATCCTTTCTTGTGGTTTTTACATACTTCCCACTCCCTGTTTTCAGTGTTCTTTGGTCCTTATATGAGGTGATGTATTGTCTTATTTAGAACAGAACAATTTACTTTTGACATCTTGTGCAGCCATGAGTCTGTGTTCATTCCAGTTCACACATCTGATGGATGGTTGGCAGTGACCATGAGGAATGGCTACTTCCATATGAATGCTACTTCCACAATGTCTTATTTTTAAACAGTATTTTTTATTCTTAATTAAATCATAACCTTTTGTATGCTTTCCACATGGAGATGTTTATTGGTGTTAATCTGCACTTATCCATTGTAACATAATTTGATGAGTAGAATATAGCCTTTTCTTACACAGATGCTTGATAACACTTGTTAAATTGAAGTGTTACAACTTCTTCATGTTTGTTAACAATGCAGAAGTTCTTAATCCAAAAACTGAGTCCAGTAAAAATATGGGATCAGGCAACAATTTAGGCCAGTAGTTATTTTAAATTCTGAATGCCTAGCATGCAGTTTTGATGTTCAAAGAACTTCATCAAAACAAGGAATTCTATTCTGTCTTTCCAGATTCTAGACAGAACACATTAAGAACAGCACATTCCTATGTAAGTGGGACACAACTCTGGAAACAACAGGTGAGTAAAAATGGAGGCAGTTTTATAAAATCTGAACAAATCATCGATATCATCTGAGAGGGATGATATATAGAGAGAGGGACAATGGGAGAGAGAGAGCTCTATTCTCATTCCAGATATACTAATTAGAATCTCGGAAAGCAAAAAAAATACTTAAATAATACAATCATATGTGAAACAATGGTAGAAACTCTTCTGGAAGACATGTGGCTGGCTAAGAATTCCTTCCATTTCTTACCAGCAGTTATGTTCTTTAATGTAGACATTCCATCTACAATGAGATATCCAAAGCTAAACTGGATATTCTCCTTGAATAAGTATAGGAAGTGTTTTCAGACAGTAGAACTAGGCAAGGCAAGAGTCACTGATAATTATAGGGAAATATTTAAAATATCTAATTTAATCAGGATCTAATTTATTTAAAATTTACAGAGTATGTATAATTGAATTGTGTTACATAAGAAAAGAATTTTTAATCCTGCATTTTTCTCGAGATTATTGGCTACAGAAAGACTAGGAACTACTAGTAAGTATTTGGTATTGTTTGTTCTTGGTTTGTCATGCACAATTGTGTCATCTGAGTGGGCTCAAGCCAAGAAGAGATAACTTCACAATGTAAAAGAAGCATGGCAGCTAAAAAAAGATCACTTAAGGTCATAAGAGATGGCCAATTGGAGTTTTTGTTTGTCAACCTTGGGGTTAATGACAGTGGAATAGCACTTTGCTTGGCCAATCCAAGTCTCTTCCATCTATTAGAGAAAACCAAGAAACCACACCTTGTTCTCAGAAAATATTTAATAACTGAGAACTGAAGAGACATCAGAAAATCTAGTAATGTTTCCCATCTTGAAACTAAAAGGCATCAGACAAGAGACAGGACCCCTAGGCACTGTTAAGTCAATCTATTTTGCCTTCTGTTCATTCTATTGATGAATCACTGGGGAGAAAGCAAAAATTGTCTTAGGAAATAGGCCTTCTTCAACATCTGGGTGTTTTATCTAAGTAATAATAATAAAGACCAAAGTGAATCCTTGCTCTGAACATGTTAGAAATAGAAAACTTTGACCTCACCGGAGAGAAAAAGATTCACTCATTCAATAAAAAGATTCACTCATTCAATAAAAATAACTCAAGTGCCAAAGTATTATAAGAGAGTTGGAGAGATGGCTCAATGATTAAGAATGAGGACTGTTCTTGAAGAGAACCAAGTTCGGTTCTCATCAACCATGTCAGGCTGTTCATAACAGCCTGTAATTCTACTTTCAGAGGATCTGACATCTCTGACCACTACAGCAACTGCTTTTACATGCATATACCCCCTACATACACTTACACATACCACATACATGCATATTAAAATAATAGTAAATACATATTTTTAAAATATGTTTATAGAAAGTAATTTATGAGTTATAAGCTCCCTGTAACCATGACACTCTATGCCTTTGATACCCTGTCAAATATAAGTGACAATAATATTCATAAACCAAACTGCTTTAAGTATTGAACAGATGTATTTCATACGTACGAGATTTCTCTATGAGCTTTTTGTAACCATAACAAACCTTAATCAGCCTTGACCAGTATAGAAGTGTAATGAGGCATGAAAGTATTCAAAATAAGTGTTCTGAACTGACAAATGTCATTTTTCATTTCTGCACATTTTGGAGTCATTGAGAGCCATGTGATTTTTTAGACCAGTTAATCTCATATGAGAAGTGGGAAAATGCAGTGTCCTCTCCTCTCTCTCTCTCTCTCTCTCTCTCTCTCTCTCTCTCTCTCTCTC
>LOJH01003993.1:8005-45098 GCA_001685095.1 Ellobius talpinus
AAAAAAAAGGTGACTGCCAAACTTTGTCAAGACAAGGTAGGACAGCCCTTCAGGATTCCCTGCTTCACAGGAAAGTCTGTCAGACAGTCTAGGCCTGTGGGTGTAAACACGTCTACTGTGTATCAGTTTCCCAGTTGCCCAGACCCGAATAATCACACAGAAACTATTTGGTCAATGGCTTAGGTGTATTTCTAGATAGCTCTTACATCTTAAATTAACCCATTTCTATTAATCTATATATCACCACAAGGCTGTGGCCTACCAGTAAGGTTCCAGCATCTTTCTCCTTCGGCAGCTACATGGTGTCTCCCTGACTCCTTTTTTTCCCGCTTAGCTCTATTCTGCCTTGCTATAGGCCAAAGCAGCTTCTTTATTAACCAATATTAACAAAACATATTCATTGCATACAAATGGGAATCCCATATCATGTAGGCCAAAGACACACCAACGTTCAGACAAACTTTGGGTGACTGTCCAGGCAGCCTGATGTCCTGGTCATTAGGTAATATTTCATCCTTCTAGGGTCTTTGATGGAGCTAAAAACTAAATAGTTAAACTTATAATTTCCTTAGGTATGATAGAAAGCAAATTAGGTATAAAACTTTAGACTCACCAAGATAAGACAGACAATAGAATTTTTTTCTAATTTTGTCAAATACAAATAGACTGGATATTATAACTAACTCTTACTTGATAACTATTTTTGTTGTATATAAGTTTACTATGTTAAAGTTAAAAACTTAGTTTTTAGTTAGAAAAAAGGGGAAAATGATGTAGAATAATCCCTTTGTACACGGTGTGAATATATGTCACTGATTGGTTTAATAAACAAGCTTCCTTGCCAATAGATGAACAGGATTAAGTTAAGCAGGAAAGTCAAACTGGGAATGATGGGATGAGGAAGGGCAGAGTCAGGAGAGATGTCAGCAGATGCAGAGGGAGCAGGATGAATGTGCCATGGTAATAAAGGTATTGCCATGTGGCAGAGGGTAAAATAAGGAATATGGGTAAATTGTAAGAGTTAGCCTGAGCTAATGGCAGAGAATTTAAAATTAATTATAAACCCCAATATGTTTATTGGGAGCTGCTGGTGGGAAAGAAATGTCCACCTACAATGTTATATTGATATTTCTCCCAAGTTGTAGACTTCAATAAAGTCAAAATACATTAGTGAAATTAAAATCATGATTGCAAAGGGTCTTTTGAGATGAATTACAGTGTTTTCCAGTGCTCTGCTGTTGCAATCCTCTACAATAATTAGAATAATACTTAGTTTCACCACATTTTGTTCAACCCATCACAACCTTGTATTCTCACAGAATGTGAACACTGTGAGAGTTGCTAAGAAGGCCGGTTGATGTGATGACAAGATCAAGTACAGGCTTTTCAAGCTCACAAACAAATCTAACTGTTAAACCACACAAGACTACATAAACGGGCCACATCTCTTCCTTCATACCTTCAATCCTCTGAAACTTCTTGGGCTGGTTGGAGAGGAACTGGAGGACTTCGTGGACTTAGGAGTGGAAAGCTGGCTGCTGGGCGTTCCATTAACTGGCCAGGAAACAACAAAGAGATGGCCATCAAAACTCCAAACAACTCGATTGTGAAGACACCAAGCACATGCACAAAAAGGCTCCCATGAAGTTTTGCTTCATTTAAAGCCCAAAGCAGATAACAAATCAGCACAAAGCAAAAGCAATGTATTTTACTGCAGTACAGACAAAGTCAGACAAGGTGTGAAATTAGAATTATTTGCAATAATAGTGTCTCAACAATGATATAAACAAATAGAGAAGACAATCATGGAATTACAGGTGTGAGCGGGAGACACTGTCCACACGACCTGCCTTCCAGAAAACATAGACAAATGGCTACCGTGTCGTGAAGGTCTGTGACGACAGCCATTACAAATTGCCACTATCCATCTTTATCATGATGTGTACCAACGTGAGTCACTGAGAAATGCTTATGGTTCTTTCAAATCAATCCAAATAACATGAGTGCATGTGTGTATGCGTGTGTATCTGCATGTGTGTGTGCCTGCCTGCCTTCCTCCTATTCTGCTTTTGGTGCTAACTGAGCTAAGCTTTCCATGCATGTTTTGCACATGCTCTACCACTGAGCTACAACCCTAACCTTTAAGAATATTCTTAATGGAAAGTGAAAGTAACTATTTCTTCTTATACTATTATTTAACTCAAGGCCATTAAAAGATAAATTATTCAAATACTTTTTAATATAGGCTAGTTATTTCTAATCCTCTTATTTTCTTCACAGCTTAATTTCCCCCATTCCTTAGCAAATGCTGGTAGTTTTCTATGTACCACCTTCTACACCTCCATATAACTCTTTGGTAGAAAGCTCAAATGGGAGTCTATGCCGAACAGACAACAGCCAATCCTGTTTGTAGGGGAAGGTCAATCACAAACACGAGCCTGCAGAGTGTTGGCCAACCATCACAGTATCCTTCACCCACTTCCAATCTGATCATCTAGATCTATTTCTGTGGGGATCTCATGAAGCTATGATTAATATCTAGGATTAGTGGTTTGTTCTCTGAAAAGTACTTGTAATCCCTCTTACTTCAAAAGCAATTCTCAAAAGCTCTTGCCCAAAGCAGATGAAAGCTGCCACTCATCTCCATGAAAAGCAGAATGAAGTCCACTTTTTTTTCCCCAAACATAGGAGGCAGGCAGTGTTATTTTAGATTACCTGAATTAAGTGCGGGAAGTCAAATGTGAAGGCAGACATTCTGCACAGTTGACTAAAAGGCAGTGCCAGTTCTGAGTGGATGCAGAGACTGCTGATCGAGGAGCATATATGAACAGTAAACCATTTGTGAGCAGGGATGGCTGTGTTTATGAAGTCACTCTTGTCTATTATTTTGTGTTTTTACAATTGGCAGATATGATATTTTTCAATATTTTAAATTTTTAACCCACATTTTAAATTTTTCTAATTCTTTTTTGTTTGTTTGGTTTTGTTTTTTGAGACAGGGTTTCTCTGTGTAACAGTCCTGGTTGTCCTGGAGCTTACTTTGTAGACCAGGCTGGCATTGAACTCACTAAGAGCCACCTGCCTCTGCCTCCCAAGTGCTGAGATTAAAGGCATGTGCCACAACCCAGTTAATATTTCTAATTCTAAATCACTTGGTCAACATAGATTTTAGTGTGTGGGGGGTGCGTGTGTGTGTACGTGCATGTGTATTTTTCCTTCATGTGTATGTATACATGTGTGAGGAGGACAAAGCCCTCCACCTTATTTTTCTCAAGACAAGATCCCTCAGTGAATACAAACTCATAAATTCAGCTAGGCTGCCTGGAAAAGTGAGCTCCAGAGATCTATCTGTGTCTACCTCCCGAGTGCTGGGATTATAGATGCATGCCTTTGCCCACCTTTACACAGTGTACTGGGATCTGAACTCAGGTCCTCACACTTGCACAACAGGCATCTTACTGCCTGTGATACCTCTGTAGGCCCAATTAGTTATTTCCTGTAAAGGATTTTAAGGCACAGAAACTACTCTGCATGACACTGATGGCGGGCATTTGTTACGTGTATTTGCCAAAATCACAGAATGCACAACCAACCATCAAGAGTGATTTGCAGGTCATGAACTTTGGGTGGTGATAATGTGTTGGCTGCAACAACTGTGCTCTTCTTCATGAAGGTGGTGATAAGGGAGGCTGTGAGTGTTTGTGCAAAAAAGAGATCCAGGAGACCTGAATCTTTGGCTCAGATTTGCTGTAAGTCTGAAAACTGCTCTTAAGGAGTCTCTAAAATCTCTTTCAAGGCGATTCACATAAAATAGATCATTGTGGGCAGAAAGCTAGGAAGCTTGCTGGGAGTGGAGACACATTCACTCACTTTTTAAAAAACCTTCATCCCACTCAAATATCTGTACAGGTCAGCAAATCACAGTCCATAAGCACTGTGGGCTTTCATCTGGCAGCACACTGAGAGCTAGGCTGCATTGAGAAGGTGGCAGAGTAGGACTAACAGAAAAATTAGTTCCTCGCATGGCCGTTTCTGGAGCAGACAGGTTTCCTAAAAATCCTAGCTGAAGAAACTCACTGCTAGGGATTTAACCCACATCAGTAACTACACGTCCATCTGCCCCCTCCAGATAGCTCCCATTATAAGACACCGACTCTCGGAGCCAGTGAGTTTTCTACAGCATTTGGAAAGTTCTAAGAATCGCTAATAAAATGTCCTTAATTTCCCTTACTTGTACATTTCTATGAAATTCTACAGAGACTAATCGTGGTCCTGAAGGTGCCATGTGACATCCGTTCCCTTCAGGCTGCACCCGCAAAAGTGTGGTGACCAGCCAGCATGGACACAGCATTCTCACTCCTCCACCACCTCCTCTAACTTCCTTCCAGGTGGCTTTATCCCCCCTACAATTATAAGGTAAGAAATACATTGGGAAGGATTTCCATTTGACAGCTCTGAATATTTTCTATCTTTACAAACTATGTTTAAAGATTCACAACTAGAAACCTAAAACCACCATCTCAAAAAAAGTGTGGGATGTGTGTGTACGTTGACTGAATGGTTACAAGTCTGTACAATAGAAGCCAGAAAAGGGCATCAAATGTCCTCACCAACTCTCTCTGCCTATTCCTTCAAGATGGGGACTCTCCCTGTATCCATGGTTTGTATTTTCTTTGCTATGTTGGAAGCCAGCAAGCCCCAGCAACCCTGCCTCCACCCGACATCAGAACTGGGAACACAGGCATCCACAGGACACTTGGCTGTGCTGTTCGTGCTAAGATCTCATGGCTGGTCCTCAACCACAGAGCAAGCACTCTTAACCACTCAGCCACCTCTCCATTCCCTAAAAGCAGTATTTATAAGACTCAGACTATAGTTAGATTGACTAAATATTATCTACTTTACTATCTGTGTATTTTAACATAATACTTAGCTATTTACATAGTTTTGTTGGAAGGTTATGTAGACTCAGAAACTTCTCTCAAAGCAGCACTTTCTATCCTAAGATTGACATGAACAGTATTATGTTTATAAAGTTACTGTCTGAAATTTCAGTTAATCCCTGAAGTCTTTGCTGCTGCTGCTATTTAATGACGGCCTTGCTGCATTGCTCAGGCTCACAACTCTCCTACCTTAGCCTCCTGAACAGCTGGACTACAGGTACCAGCACAGCAAAGCCTCTGTACAAGCAAGCACTTCTAATAGTGTGGCTTGTAACAGTCCTCTCTGCCCCTTGGAGAATGAGGAGAAAACACTAATGGTAACACAGAACAATTTGAAGTCACTGTGGACAGCCAGCAGCGGCAAGGGTTTTCAGTTTTCTAAAGTGCTAAGCATGTTTACAGTGGCCTCATCTAAAGACCATTTGCTTCTGAGATGTGGTTTTCAAGTCTCACAACTTTCACCGAGGAGTCTGAGGCTGACACTATCCAAATTTAGGTTAAAAAAACCTACATCATTTAAGTATTCAGTAGGCTTTGTTATAGAATAGTAGATGGTCTGAAGACAAATGTATTCACGAAATGTTCAATAAATTTTCTCTTCAGACCTCAGGGGACAAAGTTACTCATACCTGACTCTTGAGCCACTCTCTCTACTTTTATTTAATAATTTTCCTGACATGACAAACATCTATAAATCTGTCACCTGAAACAAAAGCTAGGAATCACTGAGCCAGAAAACTATATCCAAACACATCTATGTTCCATTAGTTTTTCCATTTTTAAGACACTACAGAGTCAATACAATTTAAATAAGTTCAATATCAGAGAGATACCTTTGGTTAAAAAAAAAACCAGTGTCAACTGTCACATATTTAGAAAGTCTGAGTGTAGAGCGCTGTATAAAAATAAATGCTTCCCAACTAAAAAGATGCAGTGTTGGTTGCTTCCTTTTATGCACAGAAAACACTTCCTTATCCTAGTCTGGCACAGGCCATCCATCATAAAGCACTTTGAAGTAGAAGATTTTAATGATTCCCAATCCTTTAACACAGGTATCAGCAAAGTATGAGGTTAGAAATTCCTTCCATATCTCTATTACTAACAAACTTGCTTTGTTTTTTTGAGACAGGGTTTCTCTAGGTAACAGTGTGTCCCTGAATTCACAGAGATCCGCCTGTCTCTGCCTCCCGGGTGCTGGGATTAGAGGTGCATGCCACCACCACCTGCCTCAGCTAACAAACTTTAGCTTTTCAGTCATGGAATACTTTCTACAGCTCACTGGAACACAGACATCCTGGAGGTGGCTGCCTCACCCCTGGATCACTGTGCTTTGACTACACAGGCAGGCATTTAGGAATCTTCTTAGGTTACATGGTTCTGTACTGAGCAGGGAGGCTGAAGTGGCCTGTGCATTGTAAAACATCGCACATGGCACAGATGTCCACAGAAGAAGACCAGATACACTCATGGAAATGGAGCAAAGGAAACAGAAATGCAGCAAAAGACAGAAACAAAAACCCAGCGGAGTGACAAAGCTGTAAGGACCCTGGCTCACCTGGGGATTTGGCTGTAGAATAGGCACTGGAGTGGCCAGCCCTCTTTACTGTACACACGCATATGCACAGAGCAGGAGGAGACAGTAAGGACAGTGGTTATTCAGCAGGTCTAAAAGACAGTAACAGCCTGCCCTAGAGGAAGTGAGGCGGGTGCTGCAGTGGGAACAGCAGAGAGAATGACCGAATCTGACATTTCAAACCTTTCGATGCCTCACCAGTCAAATCATCATTGTGTTTAAAAAAAAGTTTAGTTCACGCCAAAGGGCAGCAGGCTGGGCAGTAATAAGAATACTGTCTGTAAAAACAGATGTTTTTTCTCTAAAATCATTTCCTTAACAATTAATTAAATGATCAAAATTATTTGTAATAGCTAACAATTCATCAAACCAACTTATTGAGATATAATTTGACTAGTGTTTTTAATGTTAAAAAATATCAGAACAGTGTAAATTTTGACAAATTTGTAGGATTTGGATCTGAAAATTATAGAACTTAAGTAAGTCATCCTTTCTGAGAATAACCATTACTGCTATTACAACTGTTTGATGAAGAGAAAGACTATGGAAGTTTTCAAGGAGAAATATTTTTGCATGGAACTGTGTGTGTGTGTTACACCAGGAAGAAGTAATTCTAGGAAGATAATTATCCACAATTATGAAGCACAGAATTCAAAATATAGTATACAGTGCCCAGAATATGAAATATGTTTATGCACACCTCAGTGGAAGACTGGACAGTGAGGCTATCTACAATAAAATGTGTCAGAACGAAGTCCAAGAGTTCCTTGAAAGACTTTCGCCTTTTGAAGACAGATCTAATTTTGTTTTAAAAATCTCACTATTATTGTTCTAGAACATGACTGCACACAAGCTGGTAAAGGCTGTTAAGTTCATAAAAACATGGGAAAACCAAAGAGAGCAACCCCTTCTAAGTTCTTCTGTTACTACCTGAAGCTGGTGACTTGCTGCGGCGATAGGGGCCTGGGCTTTTGGATCCAGAATACTTAGCAGCTGAGACTCGAGAATAAGATGACTTCAGGACACGGCATTCTGTAAAGAACAAAAGTAGGTAAAGCAGATTTCAGCAATGACCAAAGGCATACCACATGCGACTATGGTTAGCTGCCTTTAACTAGTGTATGTGTGTGCACATGTGCAATCACATGAATGCAAGAAGTCACCTTCCTCAGTCACTCTCCACCACATTGAGATAGCTGTCACTGAACTCAGGGATTTTGTAGACTGGTGGGCACGTACACAAACACCTTACCAACGCATCTCTCCAGCCCCACTGTTATTACCTGACATTCTCTTTCCCATTCTACCTTTTATTTTTCCACTGCTGTGAATTGAATGCTGGACTTGGTGAGCTGCCAGCCCCTGAGCTCCATAAATTCAATGTAAGGAGCAGCAGTTCCAAAAAGTACATGTCATATTTACATCTCTAGTTAGGCCACACATCTGTGACATGTGATTGTTTAGACTAAGTTCTTAATGAGCACAGAAACTCTACTGTCCTAAGTGGACGTGCAGTATCATTCACAGTTAAACCATACGTTTATCTGTGTGCAGCTTGCAGCTTTTTCATAGGCAGCATAGACCTCAATTTTATTGTCCTCTTCAAGTCCTTATTTTAAAAGGACAGAAACTAACTTATGGTCTCTTTACTATCTAGCTACCCATCTCTCCAAAGCATGGAAGAGCAAAAATGAGGAAAACAGCTTTAAACAATAACATTGACCTTTCCATAAGCCACCAAATAAGACAGCATTTGGAGAACCAGAACAAATTACAGCTGCGAGCATCACTTCAGATTTGAGTAATTAAGATCATGGGGTTTGCAGTCAAGCAGACTTGGGATGAGTCATGGCTTGACATTTGCTGGCTAGAAGGAAGACCCTGCTTATGTTCATAGCCTCACTATTTCTCCCTAACATATTAGTGTAAGAATAAAATATGCTTCATAGGCTTGTTACAAGGGATAAATTAGAAAACATATTGTCTATCATTTACTTCAAAATACTTCAATTTATGCAAAAAGATTAAAATGAGAGTTAGTTTTAATCTAGCCCCTAAGGATGGCAAATTAACAAGTGAAGTATAAATCAGAGGAATACTCACCAGGGGAGCCTAGTTAACATCTGAAAGGCTCTAATCAAAGCTAATATAAGCGGGGCAGTTCCAATTTCTGCTAAGCCATTAGCAATGTAGATTATGTTCCATTGTGTCTCAAAAGTGTGTTGTGGAGGTTGTTAAAACATTGTGGAGACACAGCCGCTTTAATGCTCTAATGAGCAGGATACCCCCAAACAGACCCCAATATCCAGAAATTTTAGAACTATATCCAGCTTTAAGAATTAGGGGAAATTTGTGACTTGATCAAGATTAGGTTAGCAGAATTCTATGCATTCTGAATGTTTTGTTTTTAAAGATGTAGCCTTAGCTGCCCTGGAACTCATTATGTGAACCATGCTGGCTGGCCTCAACTCAACTCACAAAGTTTGGCTTGTATCTACCTCCCAAGTGTTGGAACTAAAATCCTCCGCCACCACACCAGGCTTTCTTCCATTCCTTCCCTTTTTTTTTGGGGGGGAGTAGGTTTTCAAATTTATGTTTCCTTTGATTTTTGTCATCTTAATGGATCTTTAATGTGTGATACTTTCAGAAGCCTAAGATGGAGCTCTTAAGATGACAATGCAATTAAACAATTGATGTTTAAAACAAAACAAAAAACCTTTGTGCCTGATAAGTGTATTTGTGGTAGAATTCAATTTGAGATTTGCTCTCACTGTAACACATCACCCTGTAATGATGGTGCTATACAATACTGACAATCACAAAAATAGCAAGACACATATGGATCCTTAGCTGTAGACTTATATTTATTCACTTGACCTTCACAAAATCTTATAAAATATCCATTATCACTACCATTTTTAAAGGTGAAATAACTAGAAATTGAGGGGGGAATCAATTTTCCCCCCTGTGTATTAGAGGCTATCAAGAGCCATTATCAACAACAAAAAGCAAATGCTCCAACTAGCTCTGATAAATTTACTACACATAAAGCAACAGTTGTCCTACCTATGCACGTGTAGTAAGCACTTAAAGATGTTTTATTGTTATTGCTATGGTTAGTCCCACCTACAGTGACCATTCTACAAGACTAACTTAACTGATTAGAACTTCATTTGCTGTAAGAGTTAGAAGGATGCAGAGCCAGGACTAAATTATCTTCGGCTACCTTTTCCATCTAATAACCATTTACAATACCAGTATCACTTGAAGTCATTGAAATAATAGTTAATAACTTAATAGATTGGTCAATAAACAGGCATTTTCATCCCACCCAAGAGATGTTATTTTTATAAATATATAAAAAATGCATTTTTTAAAGCTGTACACAAAATTGATGTAAAAAGAAATCTCAGATAATTGCCATGGACAGTTTATTAATTATCCTTCAACATATGTTTCAGAGAGAAGGTCTCACTCACTATGTTCCCAAGGCTGGCCTAGAGTCTTCCTAGAGTCATGTGATCCTCCTGTCTCAGTAGGTGGAATGACAGATGAGCACCACCCATGCTAGGTCATCTTTCTCCAGTATCCCTATGTCCTCAACATGTTTGTCACTAAAGTCTGAGCCTTTCAGGAGCCACAGAGAAGGTCAATGAATTGCCTCACCACTATGATCCAGGACAAAGTCATCTTGGGCATAACGATATTTTTCAGGTCCACATGCAATAAAAACATCATCATCACCAAAAAAGTCTTGCAGACAAGTAACCTGTAAAAAAAATTTCAAGAAATCAGAAATATTATAGTAAAAGTCAGCAAAGTTAAATTCACCCACAGTACTGCAATGGAACCTGCTCACTACGGAGTGCGTTTTCCAGAATTTCATTGCACAAAGCAGGTTCCCATGTCCCCTGACTTCAGCACAACAGAATGGTTCCTTCTGACACCAGTACACCTGTTAAGTAAATGAAGATGTACATGTACATTTTCTCCCAAGATTCCTTGGCAGATATGGCAAAGCTGGATTTGACAAAAGGCAAGGTTCCTCATTAGTAGTTAAGTGATAAAATGTTATACTGCTTTGCAACACCAGAAGGCTAGTGGTGCAGACACAGTCAGTGTAGGAGGCTTGGATACCACCCATTTCTTCCAACTATTAAGGAAGACCCAGCTTCAGTATTTAACTTCAACGTGCTCAGACCAATGCTTTAAAAGCATCAATTGCCTTTCTCTCCTGCTAACCCTGCCTCTGTGGGGCACCTCAGGCAGTAATGACATGGACTCCTTTATCTACACAACACTCCTGGGAGTCATGTCCTCATGCTTGGCTCTGCTCCCCACAGCAGGTCTCACTACTAAAAGGCTCTCAAGTATTTCAGCTTCTACATGGTTCACATCCGTCTTCTTCCCTGCGTGGGCTCCACCACTGTCCTGACACTGGCTATCTGACCTCCACTCTCCCCATATCCCCTAGTCACTGTTATCACAACACCAGGGCAACCACATCACTTACCACCCTCATTAGAAACTAGTGTCATTTCACCTGACCTTTCAACTTGTCTCTGACATATCCTCTGTTCACTTCTCAGCCATGGCATTGTGTTCCCTCCAGCATAGTAATTGTGGTTTGTTTTGGTTTCCTGTTATTAAGATATGAGTCATATACTGTCCTAGTTAGGTTTCCATTGCTGTGAAAATACACTCTCCAAAACCAACTCGGAGAGAGAAAGGTTCGTTTCACCTTACAGATATAGTCTGTATGAAGGGAAGTCAGAGCAGGAACTGAAGCAGAATCATGGAAGAGCGTGGCTTACTGGCTTGTTCAGCCTGCGGTCTTATACAACCCAGGATCACCATTCCAGGGGTAGCAATGCCCACAGTGGGTTAGGCCCTGCCACACCAATCATTAATCATAAAAACACCCCACAGGGTTGCCTACAGGTCAATCTGATGAAGTCATTTTCTCACCTGCGGTTCCCTCTTCTCAGATGACTCTAGCTTGTTTCACAATGGTGAAACATAACTAGCATAAATACTATACAGTCATCCATTCAAGTACACAATTCGGCACCATTTAATACATTCAGAATTGTACAGCCATCACCACAACTGGAAAAGAAGTCTTGAGCCCATTAGCAGTCACTCCCGATGGCCTCTTCCATTGCCTACATTACCACCCAAAGATATAAGGCATCTCTCTGCCTTACGCCTTTGGTTCTATAGAGCACAGCTATTTTTTAAAACTGTCTTATTTTTATGTGTGTGTTTTGCCTGCATATGTCTGTGCATCACATGCATGCCTGATATCCACAGAGGTCAGAAGAGAGTGTCATATTCCCTGGAACTAGAGTTACAGATGGCTGTGAGCTATGTGCATGCTGGGACTTGAACCTGTGTCTTCTGGAAGAGCAGCTGAGCTCTTAAAAACTGAGCTATCTCTCTAGTGCCTTCTAGATAATTCATATATAAGGTACTTCGTGATTGGCCTTTCACTTGGCTTATTTAAGGTTCATCCAGGTTGTAGCAAATATTGAATACTTAATTGTTTTCTATGGTTGTGTAATATTGTCTTGTACAGAAGCGCCACTTTTTTTTTCTCTGCATACCAGCTGATGAACATTCAGTGTTTCTGTCTCAGGCTTGGTTTTCATAACTAGTTTTCTCATGTGGTACCCCAGGCCTTTTATTATTTGTATATATGCATATATCTGTGTAGGGAGGGATATGTGCACTTGAGTGTGAGTGCCTGCAGAGGCCAGAAGAGGATGTCTCATCCCACAGAGCTGGAGTTTCATGCAGTTATGAGCCATTTGATACAGGTACTGGGAGTCAAACTCAGTTCCTCTACAAGAGCCATAACCACTCTTGACCTCCTAGCCATCTCTCCGGCACCTCAAAGGCTTTTCTGACCAACAAGTGACCAAGGATGTGTTCTATCCCTTATCCCAGGGACACAGTAGAGACTATGGCACTGTTGGATGTTTAACAGGTTTTATGATTAATTGAAGCATTGTGTGAGACTATTCCATTTGGAGCTGAGTATCAGACAAGAACAGCTTCTCTGGATGAGCCTGATTTAAAATGTACACTATGTATCAATCAGAAAACAAACAAAAAGACTAGATTGTAAAAGGCTAAGTATAAAGTAGGGTGAGCTGGAGACTATCATCAGAGCAAGAGATGAGGATAATCTATTCAAAGGGAATGAGGCAGAAAGAAGGGTCCAAGAAAGGAGAGATGAAGAAAAGTTAAGGCTTTTGACTTGTGTAACAGAAATTGTACAGCTTCTATTAGCTCCAATAGTAAAAAGGGCAAAATGAGTTTAGTGGTAGACAGAATGATGCAAAATTCAGATCTGGAATAGTAACCGTGTACAAATCCAAACTTCAGGAGAGAGGTCAAGGTGCAAGGGTGAATGCTGGATTCACCAGTACAGATGGTATTAGCCTCTAAACTCTTGCTCAAGTCCAGTAGTCCACACACAAGTAAGAGGTCAAAGTTGACCCCCAAAGCTCAGCAACAAGCCAAGTTCAAAGGGAAGTTATAAAAGCCGGAAAAAAAAATCAAGATGTCTACAATGAACCACGTCAAGAAAGTGTTTCAAGGGGCCTTAGTGTCAGTTAATGACAGGCCAAATAAGACGAAGATTAAAAATTAACAGCTGGGGACTGGAGAGATGACTCAGTGGCTAAAAACACTGGCTGCTCTTCTGGAGGCCCTGGGTTCAATGTCCAGTATCCACGTGGATAACTCCAAGGGCTGTGAGGGCAGCTGCACAGACCTCCATGCAGACAAAACACCTGTGTACATAAATAACAATTAAAAAATAGAAAGAAAAGTGACAACTCAGGTTAGCAACATGAATATCACTGGGATCTTGACAAAGGGAATTTTGGTGTATGGTTTAAAGGTCTGGCTGCTGAGAGTTTAAGAGGGTGGGAAGGACAGGCAGGATGATAACTTGTCCCAAGAGTTCTGACTTAAAGGTGGGTCAGAGTAAGAGTGGGGGAGTGAGTCTAGATCAAGGGTCAAGAGACTGTTCTTCCAAGATGAGAAAAAAACCCCAGCAGATTACTAGTACACTGTTGTAAAGACCCAGGGGACAGGGAAATTAGGCTATGGGAAAGAAAAAAAAAATCCACAGGGCTGCTTTGTTTCATGAGAGAGAATGGAATTCGTGGGCTTTGGACAAGACCACAAAGGTCTTTTACAGTGAAGAGTGAGAGGGCCCCGAGCAGCTGGCAGACATCTAAGAGATGGTAGGTGATTTTCCCTTATTCTCCTTAGTCAGCTTCACATCTGGGGCTTCGGTGTTCTCAGTGAGGGAGGAAACAGGCCCGGAGATGTGGCAGGTGTGAGAGCCAGAAGCCTGAGATCTGGGCTCCTGGGGAGGAGACCTAAAATACACCTGAAGTCACTGGGGAACACAAGCGGGCACAGGAGAAATTCTCAGTTGTGAAACGAGAAAGATGGTCTTCAGCCTGTAGGGCATTTTAGAGCAATCAAACCCTCTTTTTTCCACCTTTTGTGACAGAATTAGCATTTCAAGGGCTTATATCTTCCCAGAAATGGAAGAAAAGGGTGCTAAGAACACAGATGATAAAAATAAGAACAAAACCTCTTCTGGAATGTTTTCCTGCGGTTCAGACACAGAGAGGTGGGAGCTGGACAGGTCGTTTCTACAGGGGTTGCAGGAATTCGGGAGCCGTGCTATAGGTCAGGCCAGTGAAGCCTGGGATGGAGCAACACTTCCTATTAAACCTGAAAGGAACAATAAAAGCAAAACCCACAGACAGCACTGATGACAAGAAAGAAGGCGTAGGAATTCCTTTCCCTACCACTGTTCCTTTAGAGTATAGGCCTCTGTTTACATTTTCTTTTTCAAAAAGTAGACTCGGACTACTATGAGAGATTATCATTATTCTGTTTAAGCTGTAAACCAGAATGCATAGAAATAAAACAGAGGGGCAAGGTGAGGGTATAGTTGAAAATGGATAAAAGCCAGTATTCATGGAAGGCCACGAGTTCCAGCTTCCTTCAGTGCTATTTCAGCATAGGTACAAGCCCGTGGAGAATGAGATAAGCACAGACTGTCCAAGGAACAGCCCTGAGCACTGAGCCCACTGCCACCAAGGCACCCCATCTACCCACATACAAACATCCATGCATGTGCATGCGTGCGCACATACAGAAAAACAGCATGTCATAACGTGACTGTACATATTTCTCATACTCCCATATTTGGTCACTCAAGTGCTACTTTGACGCTTTACAATATACTTGAATTCTGAGGGATTTTTTTCTTTTAATTTTCATTTCTCTTTAAAAACTGATGTAAACATTGAGGTATGATACATGTTATAAATCTGTCTCAGAAAATATCAATATTGTAAATAAAAATTGATTTAACAAGAGTGGGAAAAAAATTTATCCAGCTAGAAGATCTTAGCTTGCTTCTAAATTCTTTAATTTAAGGAATTTAATTCTTCCAAGAAGCTCTATAGGAACAGTAAAAGTTATGTGGCTTGTGAAAGAAAGCTACAAATATGGGGGGCGTGCATGTAATATTACTACAAATATGATGGGGGGTTAATATTACTACCAAGGTGCAAATATGATTGGGGTTAATATTACTACCAAAGTACAAAACTAAAGCTGTCAGTAGGAGACACATGAAACCAAAGAATACAGTGTATGATAGGAGCCTGCCTAAGCACACCAAGGGGGCATTTTTATAATAGTCATCTTTTCTATCCTGCAGTAGACAGATGAATTAGATCAAGGTGAACGAGGAGCAGCTGAAATTTCAATCCTTGTTCCTAACGGTTTACTACAGCCCTCCCTTTTCTCTTCCCTTCTTCATTTATGTTGAAGAGAATGCAAACGTGGAAGGCATAAGGTCTGATGAAAGTACTACTTGAGTATTCCAAATGTGGTAAACTTTATCAAAACGAAAAAGGCACAGAGGTTTCATGAAGCACTTACATTCTGAACCCAAGGAGGTTGTGTTGTGTCCCAATACCTAAATGCTATGAATGTCTCCCCAAAGCATCATGTGCTAAAGGCTTGTAGAATGATTAGATTAGAATTATTATGATGCCATGGAACCATTAAGAGGCGGGCCTTCTATTGGGAAGTCTTCAGGTGGCAGGGAAAGGCCCTCAAAGAGGACTGTGGGATTCATGAAATGAGTGGTTTTGTTGTATAGAGCTTCTGTCATGATGCGCTTCCTCACCTCAGGCCCAACCCTCACAGCTGAAATCTCTAAGACTATGAGCCAATAAAATCTCTTCTCCTCATAAATTGATTGTTTTAGGTACTTTGGTGTAGTAATGCAGAGAAGGCCAGCACACTGGCCCGCTGGCCCTCACTCCGGGACTCTCCTATTTCTTGTCCTTCTCAGAGTTGAGAGGGGCAGTTGGAGAAGCAGGCCAGATCTCTCTAGGCTCCTTTTCTGCTCTAAAACCCCAAAGTTGAATAATTTTATCTTCTAAAAAGAGTTAACATATATTTTAGGAGACTACCAAATCAGTGAACTTTTCTGACAGGAAAGAAAAAAAATACTAAAGTTCAAATGTCATGCTTTCTTCTGTTCAAGTCTCAGTTTCATGAGTCCTCTAAGTGTCCCCAGGGGCCTCCAAGTCCACTGCCCCCTCATGCTTTGTAATTACCACACAGGTGTTGTTACCTAGGTAACTGCCTGGCTAGTTTGTGGATCTCACAGTAGACTGAGTGCCGCATAATCAAGATCAGTCTCCTGTCCCTCACAGCTCCATCACCTCACACAGCTCCTGCTAGGGAGACTTTACTCAACAGATTTCTTGGAGTAAATCGGGATTGGAATGGCTTGGGTTCCTGCTCCCTTCTCACAGCTGTCTCATAATTTTGCTGTAATTCCTCTTAACCCATCAGCATGCAGGTTGGCACCAGCTGATGATGTTTTCTATACCAGGACAGACCAATCAAAGCTTGTAACTCCATATGAAAGGGTGAGTTCAGTAAAGACTGATTGATCAAATTTTGGTCCTAGACATCTTAAGATGCTCACTAGAAGTTAATCTTGCATTACAGAAGCTCTCTGAAGGATTAACCCTTTCACCACTAGCTCAGGATACTTTGAGAGTCCAACTATGGGGATAAAGGAGACACAATGTGCAATTCTGCTGGATACTTGACTCTCCCATAAGCTCAGAGTTCCCATAAATGAGGGCCTCCTGAGGTATCTCAGAAGCACATTTACAGAAATATCCCAATACTTGGTATGAATGCAAAGGAAACATCTTCGGGTCTCAGTGAAAGACTGGGTGAAAATCTTAGCCCCCTCAAAAGCCTTGCTGGGAGAACAAAGACATTTTATAGGAGAAATAATAGGATGGTGGATACACATCAGAACTTTCATGGGTCTTCCTCTATTTTAGCTGTGTGGAGGGGTAGAATTGGGGGAGCAGTTACTGAAATCAAATGCTTTCAATATCAGAGGTCTGCTATAGGGTTTTCTATTTAAGAGTACCTTATATTTTAGAGACAATTATTTTACCTTTCTCAAAAGGAAGACAATAACAATTTATATAATGAAACTGAAATCATTGATTGCATGGCCTTTTACTGTAACTATACTGACATTCACTCACAGTCTTCTTTAAAAGTGTTGCAGGTATATAAAACAACAAAGGAGAATTGCATTTCATCTTGATCTCCCAAACAATACTATTTGATTTTTCTGTTTTGTAAATATTGAGAAAAGCAGCTTTTATATATCAAGAAAACTCAGAGTAAGAGTTCTGACATAAGGAGTGAGCCTAAGAGTCACCTGAGCCGTTCTTTATTTCCACTGCTAGCAAAGCCAAGCCACTTTCACTGGATTGGCCACCTTGGTATTTGAGAGCCAGAAAGCCAGCAGATTGATTCACTGAAACTAACTTTATCTTAAACACACAAGCACACGCGTGTGCACGCACGCACTCACACACACACACACTGTTGTGTTTAAATAAATTCTACCAGAATAGTTCTGTTTAAAATGAATAGGAAGTCTGGGGTTTCCCTAGCATGGCTGAGACATGAACTCCATCCTCAACTCTAGGGGGGCTGGAAAGGAGTAGGGTAGATACAGAGATACAGGGGAACCAAATATGAAATTTGAAGTAATTAAAGAGTAAGTCATTTGGTCTTCACACACACACACACACACACACACACACACACACACAAAACACACACACGCATGCATGCACGTGCGTGTACATATACACATATGCATACACTCCATTAGTCCGCAAGCAGAGGCTAGGATTTTCCCCAATTCCTTATCCCAGCATAGAATACAATTAGCATACATTGCCTGCTTTGTTCTCTTTGTAGCTGACTGCACTTTACACAGCAAGCTACTTAGAATAGCAATGTTTTCAGTATCCTGTAAATCCACTCAGCCAGGCACACAGATCCTACGGTTGCCATAGAAACAGAACCAAAGCTCAAAGACGACAGCACTTACAGTAAAAGGCTTCTTAATGGCACCCGCAGACAGTTCCCTACATTTAGTCCTTGTCTGTTTAAAAAACAAAACAAAACTGGATTTGAGCTTCATTTTCTTACTGCTCCCACCAATCACTACTAATCATAGGGTCCTTTGACCAAATATTTGGTTTCAGAAAAGGTTTCTTTCTACCAACAAAGTGGGAAGATCTTAAAATTTCAAAGCTACTTAGCAAATCGATACTTCCTAGGAGAGAGACAATGATCTTCAAAAAGAAGCAACTTCCAAGATAATCTGAATACTCCCCCTAGAATTCATCTCCATAGGCTTAAAGCCTATAGGAACGAACGGGTGCCCCGTGGTAAACTCTAGGGTTGTCTCCTAAGGAAGGAACCCACAACAAAAGCCAGAAGAAATCAGACAAGGAAGCCAGATGTCAGTCCACTGAGCCAGCCATCCTTCTAATGTGATTCTAGACATTCTGGAATCAAATGTTACATCTATGGAGATGTAACAGCATCATGACCTTCTAGGACCCAGTCATTTCCAAATAATAAACAAACATTAAAAGAAACTTGTTACAGAAAGGGCAACTGGTAGCACAGCACAAGGTAACAATAACCAAAAGTGGTTTATTTGCTTAGATGAGGTAAGGGAACATCCATGGAGAAGAAGTGCACACTTTACACAAAGAACCTTGGTTTCTCTTAGCCACCAGGACAATGCTAACAAGGACTGACAACCCCATTTTATTTGAGAAGAGCCTAACAAGGCTCAAAGAGGTTAAACAAAATGCACCAAGTCACATAGCCAGCCAGAGAAACACACTTTTCACTGGGCCACATACTGTTTCCCTAAAGAACGTATTAACTGTGATTTACAACCTCTAAGAAAACATAAAAGAGCTTATGAAGTAAGTCAGCAGCTTTTACACTTGTCTGAGATCCAAACAACTGGGCTGTTTTTCTGTCCTTTATGAAATAAGTGAATGACAAGTATGTAATCTTATATCTAGGAATTTTTTAAAGGATCAACTTCTAAGTAATGTTGTAAGGTCATTACAAGTTCAGGCCAACTTCTTATACTTTAGGGAATAGTGAATATGTTCTGAAATTGATATCTTCAAACAAATTGGCTAACTCTTTTGAAACAAATTATAAACACAAGTTTTGATCATATGGTTTTAAAAGTGGACTCCACTTTTTGGCAGACTGTGTGTTAATAAATATTATGACCTGTACATATTTTTAAAAAGGCAGAACCTGCAGAACTTTCCAGGAATTGATTCTCTGCACGTAGAAATCAGAGTAGTTCACATTTTGGTATCAGTATGGTGTCACCAGACAGGGATCACATTCAGAGAAGTGTGATCCTTAGAATTAATTCAGATGATATGGGGAAACCCGATCAATCAATCCTATACTAGGTCTACTAATTCTAGAAAATAAAAGCCCTCAATACTGCCGGACAAACACTGTCACTACCTTTAATTATACTGTAAAACTTGGGTTTCTAAAATTTTTTTAAATTTTTAAAAAAAAAATTTTTTTAAAAAAATCTTCGAAAGAAATCATGTATACTTCTACTTTTTCCCTTCTTTTAAAAAAATTGTTGCCCTTCTTTCTTGAATTATTCTCTGAACTTCTTTACTATTATCAAAAAGAACAACTACATCAAAAAAATCCCAACTTAATTATCCCAGCAGGAGAAGATATGCTTCCTTTTTGAAAATGTGGCCACTGGTGAATTTCCTAATCCAGTGGAAGGTCCTACACCCATGCACTTGTGGGCAGCACTAACTGGACTTAGTGGGTTATAAAAAAATATAAACAAGCAAACAAACCAATGAAGTTGGAAGAACCTGGCAATAGGGACACAGAGAAAGTCGGAGGGAAGGAAATATGGTTGTATTTCATTGTATACATGTACAGAATTCTTAAGAATCAGTAAATTAATTTTGTAAAAGCACAGAAAAAAATGAAAAGAAACACTTGTACCCTTCCCTTCATGCATCCAACTACTGACTCACTAGGAACAAAGGGAAATACAAGGTCTGGGGTTCTGAGGCTATATCTATTTTCATAGAACCTACCCCCCCCAATTTTTCTTTCATTTTCAAACCAGTATAAATTCTACAAGAAAAGCAATGAGGAAAATTTCCCCAGGAGTGTCATTCTGGGAAAAGTTGAAGCCTAGTGTCTTCCAGGGAGAGATTTCACCCAGTTCTGGTAATGTGTCAAACCACCTTGCGGAGAGTCTGGAGCTGAGAACATGATGGGGCCCTGATGGGGCAATGATGGGAGAACCTCATGCTGACCAGGGCTGCTTGGTTATGCACAGCGCTGGCCCATTATCTAAACCCAAATCTCACATCAGAACCCTGACAGGGCCCTTGAGGGTCACTGGGCAGTTATTTGTCATTCTTCTCATACATCTCTCTTTTCACTATGACTTCTCTCCCTAATTGGTGCACTGAGGACAGGTAGCTGTGCCAGTTTGTTGGTGCCACCATGGCCCTGGCTTTGATCCTAACGATTCTAGCAACAGACGTCCCTTTGAGCAGCTCCTCTACCCATTCCTGACTCGGTGTAGTTCATATCTTGCAAGCTTATTAGGGAGACATCTCAAGCTTCGGAATGTAAATGGATCTTGACAGTAAATTGAGGGCTGGTCAGATGATGTCATGGTTAAGGGGTCCATCACAGAGAATGACAGTCTCAGATTCCTCCGACCCAAACACTAAGAGAACTGACAACCAAAAAGTGTTGCCCAACCTGCACAGACACACCATGGCACATGTACACCCACATATGTACATACGACCATCCACATAAAAAAATATTTAAAATTTTCAAGAAAAATGAGTGAGGGCTGGTGGCTTTATGAAGAAAACAAGCTCTAACACCCAAACTTCATATCGCCTAAAGACAAACCTCCCTCTGCTCTCTTCTTATTTTTTACTTATGATCCAACCAGGAGGACAGGTTAGAGCTAAGTCCAAAGCAAGCAGGAAAATAATGTGCTGTAGAAAAATAAGGTTTTTGTTTCTGCAACTCTATTTATTTTTACAGGACAAAATGCCAAAAATTTCATTTCTAAACCAGTATAAATCCTATGAGAAAAGCAGTGAGAGAAAAAAATCTCCCCGATACAGTCTTAGTGAATAAAAGTTTCGGTTTTAGAAGGAAAGCACAGTACACCACTCACTCAAATTATTCATGGCCACACTTTAAAAAGTGAAGCTAATGTTGGCTGGGGCAAATACCACAACTAAGTCTCCCCATTTAGAAGGCACCTGCTCTTGACATACAGTGAAAGCTTGCTACCCTAACACAGAGCAGATACATAAGTCATTAGAGCAAGGCTGGAAGTGAGACAGTCCAACAGTTATGTTCCTGCTTCTTAAGGTTCACACCAAAATGCAAATACCACTGAAAGTTATTTCTGTTAACTTAGGCACACTACCCTTATTTATGTAGAACCTCAAAATTAAGTTAGGAAATATTTCTGCTTAATTTATGCATTAATTTAGGGTTAAAATTACAGGAAACAATGCCACAGACCTTAAGATAAGATAATTTGGTCACGTCTACTTTGGATCCCCTTTCACAAGTAGAAACACATCAAAGTAAAAGTGTGTTCCATTGCTTTCCCCCAGTTCTCATACTGCTCAATCACCCCCACTTCACCTCCTTCAGGAAAACATTACTAAACATTTGGCATGTATCCTTCCTTCTAAATTAAGTTTGTAGACCTCCTAGTAAAAATCATGTGTGTCCACAGACTTCCAAAAGCATCATTTAGGACTTTTTAAAAATTTCCTGTAAGTTATGCCATGTTGAATGTATCACCCAGCAACTTGACGGTTTAACTGTGTTGATTCTGAAATCTAACCAGGTCTTAGTTTTTTACATTCCTTTGATGCATCCCTAAAGTTTGTTTTTCTGGTTTTTAGAAGATTGCCATTCTACAATCTACATGATTAATTTTAATTTAAAAAACCAATTCTACATAGTCTCCTGGTCCTTTCAAAAATGTGTTTTCTCAGAATGTTTCCTTAAATTTATAGATATTTTAATGATCAAGTTCTAATATGCAAAGGATTCAAACAAAAAAATCAATTCATTCTTTGCCCATAGACTTCATCTCCAACTGTCAATTAGGAACATGTAGCAAATGCTTGACATTTAGGTCTAGAGATGTAGGCAAAATTGTTATTTCAAAGAGCAAGGTTTCCTGATAGAAAGGAGTATCACAACTCAGGGGGAATTTTAAATAATTAAAACCTTGAACTGTTCTTAAAAGAGCTATATCTAACTTGGCGGGGGAGGGGGCAGGGGTCTGCAAGAGTACTTAACTAATTCCTTAAAATAGGTCCTTGAAAAAGGCAAAGCAAAGGAAGAAAATACAGAATCCTAAGGGATGCATTCTGCACCATAACACAAGATGGGGTCTGAAGGTATAGCAAACTTGTTTCGTGAAGAATGCATAAAAGGAATCCCTCCCTGAAGAATTCTGCATGCTGAGAAACAGTGATGGATTGTGTGCCTACAGACTTTCTTATCTTTTTCTTGCATCCAGAGACATGATATTCGTTCAAAGAAACATCTACTTATTTTTTGCAAGTCTCCAGGGCTGTCAATTAAACTGGCACTGGGACCAGCAAGTAAGGGAAGTTGTCTGTAAGCATTTATCATCAAGTTATATGCGTTGCTTGAGGAGCCAGCTGTCTTAAATAACCATCCCCTCCCTGGGGCCACAAGTCTGGGCAAGAATGCTACTCATGTCAGAAACCCATGTCATAAGATTAGATTTGAATGGGGAAGCAAAGGAAATTTAGTCTCTTTTCTCCAGCTGGGATTGATTAGTCCTTTCCCAACAAGGAGACTGTTATTTAGCTTGAAAAGAGGAGCCTCCTTCCTTCTTGGATATTTTCCAATCCGTCTTGGCACCCGAATGACTCAGAACACCAGCCCCAACACAGCCCTAATGCCTCTCAGGCTCTCTCTAGGAAGATGCTTTGCTATGCTATTTCTCTGTCACAATGAGGAGAAGTTGCCCTTGAATTCTAATGTGACACAGCAATCCGGGCTCTGGGCAGGAAGCTCAGGCCAACCAGAATATCAAGGACGGAGGCTTGGGGAGGTCAGCATGTCTTGCAAGAATACAGGATCAGTGTAGAATGCAACATGTGGAGACAGAGTCTGCCTTTCCTATTATTGAATCTGGAGCATCTAAGTGCAGACTCAGGGCACACATACAAACTGGATGAGTAGATGAAGTACACCTTCGCAGACAGGAGGCTCCTGGTTCTCTCAGTTCATAGGATTAGACTCATGGAAAGCCACTTTCACTACTAAAACGGAGTTGGTTGTGAAGAGCTAACGACTACAGCAGAAAGTCAATGTGATGAGATCACAGAAGGAAGGTAAGGCACCATAGTTTCAAGCATCTGAACACTGTCAGGATTCCAGATAACAGCCAATGTTATTTGTCAAAAAACTGCATCTACTTCTTACCGAGGTTCACTTAAGTAGTGGTTCTCAACCTTCCTAATTCGGCAACTATTTAAAACAGTTTCTCATGCTGTGGTGATCCCAACCATATTATTTTATTGCAACTTCATAACTGTAAATTTGCTGCTACTGTTATAAATCATATTGTAGATATCAGATATCTAACATGCATTCCCAAAGAGTCATGACCCACAGGTTGAGAACCACTGATCTAAAGTAACTTAATGAAACAATCTGACCTAAATGGAAGCCCAGCTTAGATCTCAGCGACAGGAGTGCTATGCACAGGAAGAAAATACTAAGAGAACAGGAAAAGGGCAGATGTACCTAGAGAGGGAAAAGCTTTCTTCAACGAAGAGACACAACCATTTCCACCCTGCTACAATATGAAGATGCCAAAATGGGTCATGTTGAGTGCAACTAATTACTTAAACACTCACACAACTCAACTACACAAACTACACAAACTCATTAAGACTGAAGATGAAATCTTCACAAATATGAGATATGGAATATATATAGCCTGTGAAGTTTTAACCTCACCCAGTCCCTTGTTCCCATTTCTCAAATATACTACCCAGGTGGCTGGAGTCCCAACTTGACACTAGAGAAATACTAGTTTCATTCCCCTCCAGCCACAGAGAAGAACAAACTTGGACAACAGGAAACTGACTCTTCCTTTACGTAGAAAACAACTGCTGCTTTTGCCCAATAGAGTACAGTTTTCTGTCTTCCCAGTTCCCGAATGAAACCAGGAAGGTCAGTGTTTTCACAGATAATGCCTTTGTTTGGATCAAACCTTCCTGTTAAAAACCATCTCATTAGCAGAGGAACTTGATATACAAAATTTTTAATGTATTTCTTTTAATATGCTATCTCCACCATTTCATGGTTTACTCACAAAAGTTGCATTCTGACATGACTCTCCTCCCTTTTCAAGGGAAGACTCGGGTCTCCTACTGCTACAGAACATAACTATATATGCACAAAATGAACTCCCAAAGCAGTCCCTGTGTTCTGGCACATATGAACAGTGTGTATGTGTGTGTGTGTGTGTGTGTGTGTGTGTGTGTGTGTGTGTGCCAGATCAACATCAAGAAGAATTAGACAGAGCTATGACATGCGAAAACAAGCCTGTCCTGGATTCTTTAAGCTTGGAAGACTACTTTGGGGAAGTAAAATGTATAACAAAGATTTCCAGGAGCATGTTAGACAGATTCCTTGATTCTGTGAACATGCACAGTCAGTGTCTGTCTGGAGTCTAGGAAGGAAGAACTTTTATCAGCACAGTGGTGGCTGTGATTCTTGGGGCTTGCTTTTGATATACCCACCTTGTTGCCTTCAGTACAGCGGGATTTATAATCATGGCAAATTCATACACTCTCCACAACAGTTTGGCAGTCTTTCCCTCTTAAATCATCAAAAGCATTGTGGGATAAATAATTTGAATATCACTCCCATCCCTGCCTTGATACCTCCCAACTTGCTCCTTTTGTTTGAGCTGGCTTGGTTTTCACTCCTCTTGACCTCATCCAGCCGAAGCACTCCTATTAAAATTCATGACGTTCTCCTCAGTGCAAGTGTCTGATTGCAGCTGTCGGTTTCCCAGCCCAAGGATTTTCATACTGCCTGCGAGGACAATACAAGGCACTCACTGCTAAGGAAGTAGGTCAAACTCAATTTTTCTATTTCAGTTCTGCTGCCAAAAGCAGACTTCCTTCTAGAAAATCACATCCTTCTGGGTAGGATCAGCACTTCAAACAGGGTGAAGAGACGTTTCTGTCCCTCACCAGAGGAGCTGCCATTGCATACACAGTTCACCTCAGTCCTCTAGTGACCTTAATTGCATCACTGATGAGACTCTGAAAGAGCAGACTTTCTTGTTCTTTCTACAATTATGCTTCACAGACACTGAAACACTGGAGAAACTGGACCACAATAAGCATGAACTGAGGACAGGGCATTTTACTTCAAAAGGATTCTTACGGTCCAAAAGTGCACGGTTTGAATGTTGAGATTGTTGTCTTTCATCCTATGCTACCACTGCAGAAAAGGGCAGGAGAGTGGAAACCAAGACTGTCCTGTGAAGTACTGTGAAGTCTTGATCTATTTCCCCAAGCCTAATCTTCTCCCTCCTCCTCATTTCTATGACAGGAAAGTGTAGAAGCAGGTTAAGAAACATGACAGAACACCTTGGATACTGCAAAATGTGTCTTACCGGGGAAAAGCAAGGTGTCTGCATTAGTTACTTTTGAACAAAATACTAAAATAAAAACTTTAAAAATGGACAGATTATTTGGCTCACAGGTTCACTGGGCTCAGCCTAGGACTGCCTGGCCCAGGGTGCATGGGAAGGACATCAAAGTAGGAGGAGAAAGGATGGCAGAGCAGACCATTCTGTTCATGGCAGACAGACAGTAGGCAGAGAAAAAGAAGACAGGAAGGAGAGAAGGCAAGATATAACCCCAAGGAAACATTCCTCTAACTAGGCCCTATCTCTGACACTTCCCAATACTGCTGTCATCTTATGACTCTATCAAGAGATCCACTGGTTCAGAGCCCTCAAGATCCAATGACTTCCCCCAAGCCAATGAGATGGTCACTCAGTCCCCAATACATAAGGCTACAGGACAGTTCATATTTAAACCAGGACTTTCTAGCCTGACCACCAAAGGCTCAGGGTCGTATCATAATCTAAACTGCATCTAGCCCATCTACAAGGGTCTTCAGTTCTAACACTGTTCATAAGTTAAAGTCCAAAGTCTCCTCTGGGACTTACAGTAAACACTTAGCTATGAGTTCCTATAAAAAATCAAAACCAAATTACAGACTTCCAAGATACAGTCATAGAGTAAACATTGCCACTGCACAAGGAGTATTGGGGTGGGGGCATAGGGGTGACAGCTAGAACCAAAGCAAGGCTGAAACCTACCGGGGTCAACATGAAATTCTGTAACTTCATATCCACCACAGTGGCATGTGATGGTATGATGCAAACTTGCTATTTGCAACTCACATGATTCCCTGTCTCCTGGGCTGGTTCTACTTGCTGCCTGGGGCTTTCCTCAATAGTCTCTACCCTAGCCTCTTCAACTTTCTGAGACTCAACTGTAGCTCGATCTTACAGCTTCACACATCCATCACTCTCAGAGGCTGCTTGTAAGGGTCCTGACTTTGACATACTGCCTGGCTTCAGGTTTCCTTTGAAATCTTGTGGAAATGTCCATGACTCTATACCTCTTTCATTTCTCATGACTACAAAACAACATCATATGACTAATTCCAAAGTCTGCTGACAGCTCATTAGCGGTCAGAACCATTGATCCAAATCTAAAGGGGTTTCTCAGTGCATGAGTGGCTGAACCTGGGAAAACACTTCCCTCTGGGTTGTCCTGTGTAAACAAATCCATCTTGAACGTTTTTCTCTAAGATTCTTTCAAATTAGTTAAAAACCTTTATACCTCAGGTCTATGATAGGTGAGATCCAGACGATTTGTAAGTATCTTTGCTATTGTACTGATACAAAGTAACTGGCTTCTGTGTGTTCATGTTGTGCAGGTTCTTAGATGCAGGTGTTCATAGATGTGTGGAGGTCAGAGGTCAATGTAGAGTATCTTCCACCAAAGTTTTTGAGACAAGCTCTCTCATGAAGTCTGAAGTCATCACTGGCAGTGGCAGTTTCAGAGGCCATGGGAGCTGCAACAGGTGACAACTAGTATTCAGATGTCAACCCACGAGAGGAATGATTCTTTGATGGAGGAGAATCCCATCCAGGCAAGGCCTGTGGGACCACAGACTCTAGAAACTGCTCCTGTCTGTAATTTCACATGTGCAAAAGCAACTATGGTGTCACCTGCACTGTAATGTGATCTCATTTGATGAGCATGTGTAATCTCATAATTATATCTCAATCTTATCGGTACATATATCCATGGGTGGTTAGGAAGATGAATTCTCATTAATCTGTATAATTTTGATATATAGAAAATATACTAGGATATGCTTCATAACTAGACCTATTATCCCATGAGGACTATAAGACATGTAAAAACCTGCTTTGTTCCTTTTACTCAAACTACAAACAATTAGCTCATTTTCATCTCAGAGCAAGTTTAAACTAGACAGTATTTCTGTAACTGGATCATAAATTAAAAATTTTACATATATGCACAAGGTCAGAGTTGTAGATGTCTAACCAAGGTTATTAACACAAAACAACCTAAAAAATCATGCCAATTCTTCGCTTGCTAAATCTGGTTGATAAAAACCTATGTGTCACAGCTTGTCCCACCAGGCACTGTGTCCCTGGCCTCTGATTACCCAGAAACCTTGAAACCTGGTGCTGCCATGGCAAATGGCTCTGTCTCTATCATTTACCCAAGGACTGTGCTATGACAGATGAGATGTAACTCTTGTAATTTTTTTCTTAATGCTTCAAGCCTCATGTTTAAAAAAAGGATTTAAACTAGACAAACAAGGAAGCAAGGGGGAATTGGCACGAGAGAGAATTGGAACAGAGAATTGATGCAAAGGTGAACTAGAAAGAATTAGAACTCAGAAGAAAATTAGAGGACAGATAAATAGAAGAATAAGGAGCATGACCAGAATAACATGTGCGTGAATTTATTCTGTACCCCTCAGATTAAAAAAAAAGCTCAGTTTTGCTATGCTGTGGAGTTTTTCTTCAAACCTTGGGAGTAGCCTGGAGAGCTGAACTTTCAGGGTCACTACGACAGCAGTAGCTCCCCACCTCTTTTCATACTATCATTTAAGTCAGGTCAGATATTCAAGCACGCAGAGGAATAGATGACTGATAAAACACTATGCTGATCATCTACCAGTTTATAGAGGTGATAGCCGAGAGGAACACACATAAATGAACTATGATACTCTTAAGCAAGAGTTAAGGGACGTGCTTGTGAGAAGTGAAATATTTTGACAATATGGAGTCACACTCTGGACATGTCACAAGATAACTCATTCATTTGCCAATTTGTCTTCTATCCGGTCATGAAGAAATGGACTCCTGACTCTGGAAGGGTACATAGAAGAGGTGAAATGAGTAAAATAGTTTAGTACGAACAGGACAACTGCAAAAGCCAATAGGGGGAAGGGCAACAGGAGTTGCTATAATTTGATGGCATTTCTAATAAATTTAATAATATATATAAAACTTTACTTTTCTAGAACATTCCATGAGGGAAGCAAAATTTTCTTAGATGGAGATGGGGTGGAAATCAAATCTGCACTAACCACTTTTGCACAACCAAGTTCTTTTCAGATAGCTCCATTTTATGAAAAATACTTGTTTTCACACGGATTTACTCCAAACTTACAGTATAACAAAGTACTGATAAAACAGGTTTCAGAAATAACAGGTCAGGGGACGTTAATTTGGTCTCCATTTTGCATCTACATTTTACTGGAAATGTGGCTAGGTAATCTAGTCTCATAATATTTCAGTTAAAATTTCTCTCTAGGGGAAACAAAGGTGTCAAACCAAGTAATCTCCAGAGAGTCTAAGCGCAGTGTACTGTTTCATTGTCTCAAGTCAAAAGGAACACATTTGTCATCTATGAACTGTATTTTCATTCCAATCCTCCATTATTGTTCCTAGCCTAACTTCTCAATTTTTTTAGTTTATCGTAAACTGCTTGGAGCTCAACTTTCTTCACAGTATGAGGGCTCAGGAATCATCACGACATCACCATTCTCTCTTCAATCACTTAGCGCCCTCCACTACATTTACAAAGCTTACTCTTCCTTGTTTCTTGTTTTATTCTTTCTTATATTATTTGTAGTTAAATTTGAATTACAGATAATATACTACTTTGTTTTAGTGTAAATGTCTTATTAAAATAAAATTTTCCTGAGGCTGCCTCTATAGGTTGAGTCCTTATTTAATGAATTGCAACCTAACTTAGTAATCAGTTCAATAATCAGAATAAACTAAAACCCAAAGCTAACAAGTGAGAATTGTTTAAGAGCCTTTTTTTTTCAGCACTGATAGGATGGGGGAAGATGCTCAGAGCATGAAGTATCATTGCCAAGCCAATGCACTTATTAACTACTGAGAGTTCATGAAAGCTTATCGCAGTTCTAGGATCTCAACAGTGGCCACACATGAGGAGGCATGGTTCTCCCCTCCCGTCTTACACTAATAATCTAATAGTAGCACTATATAGAGTGGGAAAACCCAGGAAGGTGTAGGCTTTCCCACACAAGTATTATATTTTGTTAACAAAAATTAAACTCTGTTAAAGTTTAAATGGGAAAATAACAAGCAAACTGGTGCGGTATCAGAAGGCAGGTGTGAACTATTTCTCTCTATAATTTTACAGAAAATCTCCCATGACTATCAGATACATAGAAAGTCTCTTTTACAATGATTTACTTGCCTATATAATGTGAGTTTGTCCTTATAAGCCAAGGGCACTGCAAACAACCCAAGGAGTTGTATCTGTAGACTAATGTCAAGCTTTCTCTCTTCAGATGGAATACATCATTTTTGGGGAACTATTCCCCTTGAAATCAGAAAGTATCTCTAATTGTCTTTAACTGATGGTGGAGCACAATTTACCCCCTGAACATGAAAGGGAATTCACTCAGCCCCACCCCAGTAATATGCCTCCCATGAGAATAATGTACCCACTGAGCTACTCTTTAATCAGAGGCTATTTTACATGATCACAGTCCTCATTAAGCAGTGTACACCCACCATTTATCACCACACAAGACAAGAAAGGATTCTGAAAGGGGGAGGGGGCACGGCAAATCGCTTCTATTCAGAGGGGTCTAGAAGCAGAAGGACAGCCCTGAGGATATCTCTTCCAGCATTGTACTGGGGCAGAGCCCTTTTCACAGTGAGGCACAAAGACTCCAGGGAGTAGAGGGCTTTTCATCCTTGCTTTGAGTGCTCTAGTTGCAAACTCAGATGAAATATGCATTAACATTTCAGTTTATGTGAGCTTTGTTACATAAAGAATATGGAAAACTGTATGCTCATCACATGAGGGGGCTTCCAGAATTTCACCTCTTAGGGAAAAGACACCCTACACTCTCCATAGGCAAACATATAGGCAAGGGACAAGCAAAACTTTGGTGGGATTTTAAAATAAACTGTGTTGGCATTATAATCTAAATTCTCTCTGAGAACTAGAATCCTAGTTCGGATACCTTATATGCCAACTAATTAAAAATAAATGCAAGTAGTTCTGAAAATATACCCAAATAGTCATTTCTAAGTAAGAGATCCACAAATCTAACATCCCAAGATTTAACATTTGTGCTGTTTTTATTGTTGTCGTTGTTTTATTTGTTTAATTTACGGGTCAATTCTTGCTCTCTGAAAATGTGTTTTCTCTTTTAAGCAATTTTCACAATTCCTACTGTGAATCAGTTACTATGTACTCACACTAATAATGCACAGTGTGCAGCTGCCTATAGCAACAACCATAGCTGACACACTGCACATTCAAAGCCAGTCTTTAGTAACTGCGGCAAAGTCTCCAATCTAACCCTTTTTGTGGGAAGACAAATTTATAAAAGAAAACATCCTTGGGCAAGCCAATCAACAGTTATTGTACATAAAATTACCACCCAATTCCCAGCAAACATTCATGGCATTTCTAACAGCTGCCATATCTACAAGACGGAAATAGTGTTGTATATTCAAGACAGACAAAGAGCAAAAGAAACCACAGAATCAGGCATAGTGCAATGATCATTTTCATGTAATCATAAACCCAACACACAGTTGTTATTAAGCAAAGTGTCTTTAAATATTGAAGTTCCTTCTGTGTAAGTACAGTCCATCACTACAGATAAGAGTAACATTCATGCCTTCAGGAACTCTCCCCTAAAGGTTACAAATTGACTTGTCTCAGGATAGACAAACTCATTACTTAGCTATAAAATCAAGAGGTTACTCATGGAAACCTAAATAAGTGTTTTCATAAATAAATGTGATCAAAATCTTTGAAAGGAAACAGGGAACAATAAGAGGCTTAAAACAGTGACGAAGAGTAACGGAAATTGTTTCCTCTTTGTAATGTTCTGCACCTTAAAATCTATCTTTAACATCCAAAGAGACAAGTTATGGTTCAGCCCTTGGCAAGTCAAAAGCAGACTTCAAAGAAAAAAAATTTTTTTTTGAGACAGAGTATCACTATGAAGCCTTGGCTGGCCAGGAATTTGCTACATGACAAGGCTGGCCCTGAACTCATAGGGATCCACCTGCCTATGTCTGCCAAGTGTTTGGATTAAAGGCATGTCCCAGAATACCCAGGCAAACTTCAAATCTTTAAGCAGTATGTATACTCAACAGATTCCTCTATATTTTAATCAATAGTTATAAAGAGCATCCAGAATTGCAGCAATGTACTGACGAGATAAAGGTTTTAATTTGGGGAGTGTGTTGTGGCTTTGGGGGAAAGGCATTAAGTGGATATATGTACTAAAAAGGAGCATTCCTCAGATAAGAGGTTTCTACCATGGCTACAGAGTTTTGTTGTTTTGTTTTTTCAAATGATGCCCATAACCCTGAACCATGCAAGCTGGTTCAAGCACATGGCCAAGCATCTGCGTTTCATAAGTGATCAAAATCTCTCCCAGGTGATCCTAGTTTGCAGCTGGGGTTAAGAGAAATAGACATTACACTACAATTGCCAAGGCAAAACTGAAGGTCACCTTGATCCTCCTGGCACAAAATAAAAAGATGTCAGAAACAAAACATGTTGGAAAGTAGCTTGAAAATGTTAAATAAAAATTCCAAGGTCACTGTTTTAAGACTGGGCTCCAGCAGACTAGAACAAAATTTAAAATGGAGTCCCTTGTGCTAAAGTTTCGTTATCATTTAGCTGAAACTTAGCTATCTAAACACCAAGGAAATCAGGTTAGAGAGAGGTAGCAACCAAAATTTCCAACAGGCTAATTTTAACAGACATGAGGATAAAGTTCCCACTGTCTTCATCCTTTGAAAAGAATGTGACCTGATGTTCACCAATAAGTCATTTTCCAGTTCTCTCTCCCTACCCTACCTGGCAATTAAAGTAACTTGGAGATGACCAATCCACCCATTTTTTTTTGTGTTCTTCCATCAACCTATTTGCATAAACCCATCCTCCTCTGCTGGGGTCACTGGAACACAATTCTGCTCTATGGAATGAAGTGTTGCCTAAATCTAGAATGAAAGAGAAAACTAAGTATGATCGAAGCTAAATGGTGGTAAATGTGTTATCTGAGTCCCAAGTAATTCAAAAATTAATATGTTATATAAACAACAAAAAGACAGGAATAGAAGATGAAGGCATGCAGGAAGTCACACATGTCGAAAATGCTCATAATTCAGCTCAAGCCTGACTGGGCCTGGGAAGGAATATCATAGGCCCATGAGCATCTGGCAGAAAGATTCAGAGTTGTCTCAGGTCATTATCACCTCCCATCCTCTTAAATATTAGCCAGACACAAGCATCTGGTAGGTTATATTATTTCCTTTTCATTTAGGTGCTCTGAAATTCAGCTCTAAAAGAGCAGTTCCACAAATTTCAATCTCTCGTCTCCCACTTTCTCATCCCCTTGCAAACTGCCTATGCAGTAAAAATACAAACAGAAACACATTTCTGGACAGTGTGCACAACTGTGCAAACTTACACATATATATTATCTGGAGGCCTTCCTGAAACACATCTCTGGACAGTGTGAGTTGTGCAAATGTATATGTGTATATGATCTGGCTTCCTTCCCTCACAAACTGTTAATATATCTGAAAGCCAAACTGATTCCCGAGAACTTTTGTGAGTTACTGTATTGAATTATAGGGTGTCATTCCGTCTTTTATCAGTTTCATGTCTCATAAATTATCTGGTATAATCTAAAGAAGTGGGAACCATGTTAGGCCTCTGGGAACCAAAAAATTTGTATTTTGTTTCTTTGTAATGCACATCCTAGATATATTACCCTCTGAGCAAGCAGCACAGACATACAACTAGCTCTTGAGGGAACACCTATTGAGTAGCTCCACAGACTGCAGATTCACCAGTACCCATTTATTTTTCTAATTTATAGAGGCCAGCTGGAACTGCAAATAGAAAGCATATTTATTACTGTTTTACAAGACCCCCATGAGTTAACAGATAGCCTACATCAATGCAATTCCATGTTGATTTACATCACAAAAGGGAAGCCTCCTACTTGAACTTAAACTAAGTTTTCCACACACTGACTGACAGATTTTTTTTGTCTATTCACAATCTCCATAAAGTTCAAAGCAATCAGACGTTTTAACAAAACTGTTCTGTTCTTTTTCCTTATCTGCTTTTACTGAAAACTGTTTGAACTCTCTCAGTGATATACATCACACACATACACACAAATGTGACTGACTGATATTTTTAAAGTATAGTACAGAATAGAATAATGAGGGTGGATTTTGGAGTCAGGAGTCTCCTCTAAGTCTCAGTTGCCTAGTCTTAATTATCTCACTAATAAACTGAAGGTAATAGAAGGTACTTTCTGCTTTGTTTTGTTTTTAAAATATGGCTTTGCTGTGTGCCTTGGGCTTTGAATTGACCATTCTCTTACCTCATCTTTCACATTGCTGGGATTCTATGTATATTCCACTATACCTGGCATAGGTTTATATTTCTTAAGTTCTTGTCATAAATTACCAAATAACACAAATGTGTTATTATTATATTTATTATTATAAATAACATAAATTACCCTGGGGTATTAGGACCGTTCTTGTCCCTCCTTTCTCAACAAAGTATAATGGGAACAAACTTTCAGAGTAGAGGGGGAAGTCTGCCAAACTGTAGTTTTAACAAAACACAGACAGGATGCCATTTTTGGCCTCATCCCAACTTACTATGAAACCAAACACTCATTTATTAGCTCTTTAATACTCCTATTTCCTCAGTCACACAACAAATACTCCTGTAGAACCAGAGTTATTTGACCTCCACATTTGGAGTCTTTAACTGACCAAAGATATCGAGAATCTGATGAGACAAAAATTTACTGGTGTCCTTGGGACCTTCATGACCCATTCAATTTAGCTTCGTGTAGTTGGGGAAAGCTCCTTTTCTTCAGTGAAGAATTCCATTGCATCACTGCACACCACGAAAGCTCTGCTCATGACACTTCATCTCTTCACAGCTCACCACACACTGGGGCACACATGGTAGAAGTGTGCATTGCCAGTGGCCATGCCTTCAAAGTAATGTGGCTGTGACAGGTTCCAAGGTGAGGGAGCAAGGGGAATTAAGTATCTAAGAGTAGGTGATGAGCCAAAGAAGCAACCCTTCAGGACACAGAGAAGAAAGAAGTGCTACAGACAAATACGCCTTGAAGTATATGAGCAGAGTTTGAGGTATCAGAGGCTGAGCTGGTGTGGCTGACGGCTCTCGGCAGCTCCACAACTCCTCTCTACCCCAGACATTCTGCTAGCTAGTGCACAGGATGTAAATAGCTCTCCTTCCTCATCAACGTCACACATCTGCTTGCTTTGTTAATTCCTCCTTGTGCAAAATGGTACTTGGTGTCTTCAGCTTCATGCTCCAATCTTATTGGTTCTTCCATGCTACTGCCCAACCTCCCACATGCTACGACCCTCATCACTCTTCTGAACTACCTGCAGCTCACGGCTTTATGCTCCGATCTAGTTATTCTTTTGCTTAGAATAGTTTTATACAATGACATAATTTAACACATTCTTCAAGACACCCCCCGACATGTCACTTTTCTTGTGCAGAATTAGTCACTCTAACACTTCAGTAATTCTTCCAACAAATAGCTGTTCAACATCTCTCCCTGCTAGGTACCATATTTCAGTTTCATCTGAAAATCCCATAAAAACATACACGTATCTCTTGCCAAAAGTTTAAAATACAAACTCCAAAACATTTTTAATGCCAGGATAATGCCAGAAATGTGAAATTACACTCATGACTTCATGTGACAAGTCAGATAAAATGTAGGTACAGTCCAAGTGTAGCCAGAATATACATAGTATATATGAAATCAGTCAGACTAGGCTTGTATCCCACTCAAGATATCTCATTATATATAAACAAATATTCAAAATATTGAAGAAAATATCAGAAATCTGAAACACTTCTGGTCTCAAGTATTTTAGACAAAGTATAATCATCCTCTATATCCTAGAAATTATCACAGTGCTCAACATACATTAGGTGTTCAATAAATGCATATGGTTTTGCAAACTAAAATAAAGGCAAGAACAATCTCAGGTATCACAATGACTTGTGCCCTTTGTCAACCCTACCTGACTAATATTCTTTGCTATGTATCTTATTAATGTAAACATTAGTTTGTATTAACTAGTGACTATACCTAAACGTTTCTCCTTTGACAACTGCTACAGTTTGCATCTTACATGTTGCTTATAACCCAAAGGTCCTCCTGATGAGTTCATGACCCCCAATGTGGTGCTGCAAGGAGAAGGTAAGGACTTTGAGAGGTGAAGCCTAAAGGAAGATCTTCAAGTCATGGCGTTGGGGGCACAGAGGTCCTTACACTCACGGAGAACCAGGAATGTTAATCACACAGGGGTATCTACCCAATGGAGGAGATAAAATCAAGTTCCTGAATTCCACCCAGAGAGCTCAGAGTAGAGGTTATTAAAGTCCTGGTGACCTTTTTGCTCTCTGAAGGGACAGACCTCACCCTAACTTCCCAGAATGATTATTCCAGACTCTTCCCTCCCTAGACCATTACCCATCCCTAGGGGAGATGTCACATGCACTTTATGGCCTGCTGACCTCTATGCTATCACTCAGAGACCACACTAGATTTTAGGCCTTCTAGGCCTTTAAGCTATAAAACCCACCCTCACAGTCACACATACTTTGTGAAAGAGTCTCTATGTAGTCACACTTAAGCTTTATTGTGCACCTGGAATTGGACTGATTGGACTTATTGTTGCCTGGAAACCTTTTCTCAAATTATACCATGTTTTAAATATGCTGACAATGAACTGCCTGGCATTAGACTTCCCGAAGTCTGATATAGGTTGACAAAGTCGATCTGCACTGAGTTTTCATTCTTAGCTCTTCAACTGGTTTGCTTCCCTATGTGACACCTGCAAGGTCCCCCCTTATCATGGGGGCAGGGCTTTCCTCCAAGAGAACTGTGGAAACTAGCCCCAACACACACACACTTTCTCTCTCCCTCTCTGGCAACAATTTAAGCAAATTCTCAGCTACAGACTTTTGATGTGCTGTGCTGCCTCATGAACTGGCCCAAAAGAAACAGGATCAGTTGATCATGAACTGGAATCTCAAAAAATTAAATAAAATGATGAGCCCAAATTAATCTCCCCTCTTTTTTATTTTTTAACAATTATTTTATTGGTTCTTTGGGAATTTCACATCACTCACCCTAATCTCATCCACTTCTCAGTCTCTCTGGATCCACCTTTCACCCTTGTAGTATTCCTCCCACAAAGGAAAATTCAAAAATAATAAAAATATTTTAAAAACAAAACACCCCCCCTCCCTTTTGGTTTTTAGAGACAGGGGTTCTCTGTAGCTTTGGAGCCTGTCCTGGAACTAGCTCTTGTAGA
>LOJH01003994.1:11710-22269 GCA_001685095.1 Ellobius talpinus
CTCGAACTCACAAAGATCCACCTGCCTCTGCCTCCAGAGTGCTGGGATTAAAGGTATATGCCACCACCGCCCAGCTTCTGTTCTTCTTCTTTTTTTTTGGGATCTCTTTGGTTTTCAACGTGAATCTATAAAATAGATTACTAGATTTTTTGATGTGAAATTCTTTGTGTTGTGTTACTACTGTCTTGGTTACTGTTCTATTGCTGTGATGAAACATCACGAACAAGGTGTCTTACAGGAAAAAGCATTCAGTTGGGGGGGGTGGCTTGCAGTTTCAGAGGGCTAGTCCATGACCATCGTGTCAGGGAACATGGCAGAGACAGGCATGCAGGCATGATGCTGGAACAGCAGCTGCGAGCTCACACATGATCTGTAAGATGGAGACAGAGAGAAAGCAAGACTTTGTGCCTTGTGCGATCTTTTGAAACCTCAAAGCCCACCCTCAGTGATATACCTCCTTCAACAAGGCCACACCTCCTAATCTGGTCCCAAACAGTTCAACAACTGGGGACTAAGCATTCAAATATATGAGACTATCAGGGCCATTGAGAGTACCACAGTTACTCATAAAAGCATACTTGATCACTCCACATTACTTCCTTAATACACTGCAAAAATCAAGTTTGTTATTTCATTTAGAAGTTTTGGGACCAACAAGATAGCAAGGTACATAAAGACACTTGCTATCAAGCCTAATGACCTGAGTTCAATCCCTGGTGGTGGAAGAAGAGAATTTACTCCTGAAGTCTGTCCTCTGACCCCCACATGGGAGCTATGGCAAATATTCCCACACTCACCCACCCCAGCCCCAAACTAAATAAATGTAGCAAGAAGAAGTTTTACATACATCTTAATAAATATTGGGGGACTGGAGAGATGGCTCAGCAGTTAAGAGCACTGACTGTTCTTCCAGGGGACCTGGGTTCAATTCCCAGCACCCACATGGCAGCTCACAACTTGTTTATAACTCCAGTTCTAGGTGTTCCAACACCCTCACACAGTCATACATGTAGGCAACACCAATATACATGAAATGAAAATAAAATAAAAATGGTATTGTCTAAATATTATTTTAAAAATATTTTATGGGTTTGATGCCAAATTAGCACTAGCTTATAGAATGGACTAATGTATTTACTTATCTACTTTTTGTAGTTTAAATCTTTTAAGTTTATTTACTTATTGAAATAGATTATTTTCTCATATAATGCATCCCAACCACAGTTACCCTCCTTCCACTCCTCCCAGCCATCTCCCATCTTCCCTCTCCCTGAGATCCACTACTCCTCTATTTCCCTTCAGAAGAGAACAGGCCTTCTAGGGATATCAACTGAATTGGGCATATCAAGATACAATAAGACTAGGCACTAAGTCTCTTATCAAGGCTGGACTATGTAAGCTAAAAGGGGGAAAAGGGTCCCAAGGCCAGGCAAAAGAGTCAGACACCTCCATTCCCATTGTTAGGTGTCCCACAAAAACTCTAAGCTAAACAACCACAACATATATCTCGAGGACCAAGTGAAGACTCATCCAGGCTCTGTGATTCTCCATTCATTCTTTGCGAGCCCCTTCAAATCTTGTTTAGTTGATTCTGTGGGCCTCTACTTTTGTTTTCTAAAAATGTATAGTACAATATAGAGAGATCATCTTCCCTTTGAAAGTCTAGGAAGATTTTTGACTAATTCTGACTGACCTTGCTAATTCTTACAATGAGAGACTTTTTTTATATTATATTATTATATTTTTTAGACAAGGTTTTGCCATTCAGCCCTGGCTGTCCTGGAACTCTGCTAAGTAGACCAGGCACCCTTGAACTCACAGAAATTCTCCTGCCTCCTGAGTGCTGGAATTAAAGGCATGCACAAATATACCTGACTTGTTTTGTTGCTTAAAACAGAGCTTCACGTTGTAGGCCATGCTGGTTGGAATTTACTGTGTAGCCCAGGGTGGCCTTGAAAGTATGGTAATCTTTCTGCTTTGGCCTCCTAAGTACTGGGATTGCAAGTATGCACCACCACGCCTGACTTAAAAATTTTGTTTTCTGTCATTAGGTTTCTGCTCTTCTGTTCTCACAGGCCCCTGACGTGGCTTGCTACCTCTTTCACTTTGCTGGAGATCAAACCCAGCACCTAGCCTTCCACACTAGACAGACATCTCTGACCTCAAATTGTTGAACTGTTTTTCATTTTCTCTTTTATATGAATTTTTAGATACAATTATTTTATATACAATTCACCCAGCGTGAAATTCACACGTTTAAAGTGTGTAATTCGGTGGTTCTATGCATACTTACAAAGTTGCGCAATTACCACTCCCAGACTCCCCCACTGTTGAGACTGGGTCTCAAGTACCAGAGAATGGCCTTGGGCTCCTGATCTTCCTGTGTTCACTTCCTGAGTGTTGGGATTACAGATGTGTACCACCATGTCCGGTTTTATGTGGCACTGGGAAATTGAACTCAGGGCTTCCTGCATGCTCTACTTCTCAATTGAGCTCCATCCCTAGCCCTACTCCTGTCTAATTCCAAAATGTGAAAGTTCATATCCATTAGGCCCTGGCAAGGACTAAACCAGTTTCTGTTCTTCATGGATTTGCCTCTTCTAGACATTTACATACAAGGAGCCGTATGATATATAGACTTCTTTCATTTAATGTGATTTTTTTCAAGGTTCAACTATTCATGTTGTTGAATGTTTTAGTATGTGCATTAGTCTTTAGAAGTAGTCACAACAAGCCACCAATTGGGTGCCTTAAACAACAGAAGTTTATTCTTAGTGTTCTGTGGCTAAAAATCTGATCTCAGATGGTGCTGTCAGTTACAGCTTTAAACGTGTAATTTTGACGAAGCCCAGTTATTTTTTGTTTTGTTGGAGGTACTTCTGATAGTTCATCTAAGAATCCATTGCCAAACCTAACTAAGGCCATGAAGACTTGCTCCTGTTCTCTATGAGTTTTATAGTTTTACCTCTTAACATTCAGGACCATGATCAACTCTGAGGTCATTTTTGTGTGTTGTATGAGAAAGGTCAAACTTCATACTTTTGTGTGTGTATCTGGTTGACTCAGCACCATTTTTAGAAGAGACTAGACTATTTTTCCCCATTGAATGATCTTGGAATCTTTTTCAAAATCCGTTGACCACAAAATATAAGGGCTTATTTCTGAACTCTTAATTCTGTTCCATGCATTTAATGCCTTTCTTAACATATATGTATGTATGTATGTATATACACACACAATTTTAAATATTTTTCTTTTTACATCTGATTTATTAATCTGTGTGTATATGTGTTTGTGAGGACCACAGCATGAGTTACTGTAAGTCAAAGGACAACTTGTGGCAATCAGTGCTCTCCTTCTAGCATGTGGACGCCAGAGATTAAACTGAGGTCATCAGGCTTCATGGTGAGCATTTTTACTCACTGAGCCATGCAGCACTTGGGAGGCAGAGTCAGGAAGATTGCCACTAGTCAAAGGACAGCTCGTTTTACATAGCAACTTCAAGGATAGTCTGAGCTACAGAATGTAAACACCAGCAACCATCGAAACCGAACCAAAACAGCAACAAAACAAAACAACAAAATATATTTGAGAATATTTTTGCAATATTTAAATTTCAGTTGAGATAGAAATATGTATTAACTTTTATTTTGTTCTATTCTTGTTTGATTTACTATAATCTATAGTTTGATCTTCATGTAGTCCAGGGCAGCCCAGAACTCACTATATTGACAAGGATAGCCTAACTTCTGATCCTCCTTTCTTTATTCCCCAAGTAGTGGACTTACAGGGATGTGCCACCATTCCTGGCTCAGTTTGGCAATTATGGACAAATATGTTATGAACGTTCACGTACAAGTTTATATGTTACCTGTTTTTAGTTCATTTGGGGAAAATACAGTAAGCATGTATTTAATTTGGTAAGAAATTACCAATCTCTCCTCCAAAGTGGTTGTTCCATTTTTTATTCTTACAATAAATCAGAGTTATTGTTGAAGATTTTAAATACTAGCCTTTATGGGGCTGGAAAGATGACTCAACATTTAAGAGCACTGGCTGTTCTTGGAGAAGATCTGGTTTTGATTTCCAGCACATGGCAGTTCACAATTGTCTGTAACTCCAATTCTTGGGGATCTGATGCCTTCTTTGGGCCTCTATGGGAACTGCACACGTACTGCACACATTTGGTGCACAAATGTGCACAGACATGCACAGACATACATGCAGGGGAAACATCCATACACATAAAAGTAAATAAATCTTTAAAATTTTTAGAAAGAAATTTAGTCATCCTATGGGCTAAAAAGTGGCATCTCATTGCCATTTTGATTTGCCTTCTCCTAATGGTGAACAATGTAGGACATCTTTTGTGTGTGTGTGCTACCTGTTTGTACATTCCTGGGAGAAATACAGGCCTTGTCTCCCTAGATCCTTTGACATTTGTTTATATTGGATTTTCAGATGTTCCAAGTTCTTTATTTATTCTAGGTTCAAAGCTCTTATCAGATCTATGATTTGTAGATATGGTCTCCCTCCCTGTGGCTTTCCTGTGCATGTCATTGTTGGTGACCGAAGTTTTAAATGCCAATGAAGAATTTATTCATTCTCTCTTTCATGTAGCTTCTGGTGTTATCTAAGAATCATTTACTAAATCATGACTTACTGATGAACCCATGACTTAATTAGTAGCATTTTAGTGTCTACAAACCTTTATTATTATTACTATTTTGACTGTTCATTTGATACAGGGAATTCCCATATATCCCAGGCTGGCCTTGGACTCCTGGTCCTGCTGCCTCAGTCTCCAGAGTGCTGGGATGACAGGCATGCACCATCATGCCTGGTCTAAGCATTTACTTTTTATATTATCCCTTTATTGTTTTTTTTTATCCAAGCTTGTGGCTTGTTTAATCTTGATTCTTTGAAATGTGTTGAAATTCTGTTTGTCATTTATATGTGATTATATTAAATAAATACCTTCTATGTGATTGAGAAGAGTAAACAAAATATTTTCAAGTATTGAATGATGATATATACCTATGGCCTTGACTATTTGGGAGGCTGAGGCAGGAAAATTCACTTAAATCCAGGAATAACAATAACCTATACCAAGAAAGTTAATTTTTTTCTTCTTTTTAGTGAGTTTGCACTGGTTTGGGTTTGCCCATCATGAACCTTGATATTCATCTTTTTCCAAGTTTGGAAGTTTTCAATTATTTCTTTCTTTCCTTTTCTTTCTTGTTTTTTTCAAGACCAGTTTTCTTTGTGTAGTCCTGGCTGTCCTGGAACTTGCTTTGTAGACCAATCTGGCCTCAAACTTGAGATCAACCTACTTCTGCCTCCTGAGTGCTAGAATTAAAGGCCTGGACCACCACCACCCAGCCAGTTATGATTTCTTCAATTTTTTTTTTTCTGTTCTGTATGCTCTCCTGGGACTATGTTGTCATAAATGTTAGACTTTTCATAAATTTTCATAAGCCTGAAGTTCTGTTATTTTTTTTCAGTTTTCTTTCTTTTCATTCTTCAGATTGCAGAATTTCTATTGCTCTAGCTTAAAACTCAGTGACTTTATTCTCTGCTATTTCTGATGGTAAATCTTAGCATTACATTTTGTTTATTTCTTTGTGGGGGAACACACATATGCCACAGCACACATGTAGAAGTCAGAAGACAGCTTTCATGAGTTGGATCTTTTTTATACCATGTGCATTGAACTCAGGTTGCTAGTCTCGAAAAATGCCTTTCCTCACTGGGCCTTCCTGTTGGCCCAATGGTTAACTTGGATAGATTATGGTACCTCTTGTTTGTTCAAACACTAGGGTAGATGTTGCTGTGAGTCTAATTTTTGGATTGGATTAATGTATAAGCCTGTAGACTTTGAGTAAAGTAGATTATCCTCTGTAATGTAAGAGGGCCTCACCCATCCCACCAAGGTACTTGGGAGTAAAGATTGACCTTTACTGACGAAGAAGGAATTCTGCCTCCAGACTGACTTTTGGACTCAAGCCTACAGCCTCAACTTTTTCCTGGTTTCCAGACTATGGTTGTACTCTATAAATTTTGGGCTTGCCTATATATTGTATGATTATATTCTATTGGGTCTACTTCCTTGCAGAACCCCCAACCCTTCCTTTCTTTTTTTAATTTTTCAAAACAAATGTTTTTCTCTGTGTAGCTTTGACAGTCCTGGAACTCACTTTGTAGAGCAGGCTGACCTCAAACTCACAGAGATCTGCCTGCCTCTGGCTCCTTAGTGCTGGGATCAAAGACATGTGCCACCAACACTCCGTTTGTGTGTGTGTTTATGAGATCACTTAGTGATTTTTTAAATTTCATATACTGTATTATTACTATTGAACATTAGTTTTTTTTCTAGCTTCCTCCTTTCCTTTTGTCTTTGACATGATCTCATATAGCCCAGAGAACTCTGTACATATAGCCTAGAACTCTGTACATAGCCCAAGCTTATTCAAACTTTTGAACTTCCTGTTTCAGCCTCCTGAATATTGAATGTTCATTTTTAAATAATTTATTTAACTTATTTATTTATTTATTATATATGTGCAGTGGTGCGAAGGTGTCAGATCCCCTGGAACTGGAGTTACAGAAAGTTGTGAGCTACCATGTGGCTGCTGGGAATTGTACCCGGGTCCTCTGGAAGAGCAGCCAGAGCAGCCAGTGCTCTTAACCCTTAAGCCATCTCTCCAACATTCTTGAATTTATTTTTATTTATTTTTGTCTATTTGTTTGTTTATGAGACAGAGCCTCACTATGTACCCCTGGCTATCATAAAACTTGCTATGTAGATCAGGCTGGTCTCAAAATTTCTATGCCTACCTAGTGCTGGGATTAAAGATGTGTGCCACAGCTGGACAGTGGTGGGACACGCCTTTAATCACAACACTTGGGAGACAGAGGCAGGTGGATCTCTGTTAGTTTGAGGCTAGCCTGGTCTACAGAGTGAGTTTCAGGATAGGCTCCAAAAGCTACACAGAGAAACCCTGTCTTGAAAAACAAATGAACAAACAAACAAACAAACAAACAAAAAACAAAAGAAAGATGTGCGCCACCATGCCTGGCTATAATTTCACTATATTCTACTGAGACCTATATCTTCATTTATCTAAAGCAACATGTTTGTACTCATGTAACAGGTATAAGGCTCTGGGTTCAATCTCAAGCAGTGGAAAATAAAAATAAATTTGTTTACCTTTACCTCACAGATCAGTGTTATAATAATGGCTTTAAAGTCATTGTTAAAGGGGGCTTGAGGGATGGCTCAGTAATTTATAGCACGTGTTGCTCTTAAAGAGGAGCTAGGTTCAAATCCCAGCACCCAAGTTGCAACTCAAAACCATCAATAGCTCCAGCTCCAGGAGATTGTCTTTTGCCCTCTGAGGGCACCAGGCAAGCACATGGTGCATACACATACATACAGGCAAAGCATTCATGTACGCAAAATAAGATAAACCTCAAAAGATAAAGTCATTGTTAATCTCAACAACTGAGTCATCTTGATTTTGACATTTACTGAATGTCTTTTCTCTCAGAAACTAGTGTTTTCTTGGCTCGTTATGCACTAAGTTTTGTTTCTGTTTTTGCTTGTGGTACTAGGAATGGAAGCCAGGGCTTCTCAAATGCTAGGCAAGAGCTCTACTACTGAGTTATATCCCCGGGCCAGCCATGTAACTTTGTACTGCATTGTGGACATTTTGAATTTTTGTACTGTGAGTCTCAAGGTCCTTTTCTTCTTGAAGCCAGGCCATCAGCCTGGTTCGGCTCAGATTTAAGCTGTGTTTCTTCTTCTGTGTGCAGCTGTTCCACAAACAGCTCTGTTTCCAATGCCTTTGCCCAACTACTTTGGGTTTACTTCATCTACGGTTTACTCAGGGGTTAGTCTGGGTGGCGTGTGATATCATAGTTCGGTTCTCAAGGTCTTTGTGGTGTTGCTTTGAGGCTGACGAATGTTTGTCCAGTTTAGAGGTAAGCCTGGGATTCACACTGTGTTCACACAAGATAAAAAGTTACCTCCTCAAGCTCTCTTTGTGCTCACATTGTGCGCTTTTCCGAGGCCCTAAAGATGGGGTTTCTCAGAGTCTGTCTTCTTTCGCAGCTTACAGCTCCTCAAATCAATGTTGGAGTAGAAAGCAGGGTTGATGGCATAGGTAATTCAGCCCTGTGAGAATTGTTTCGCATGGTCTGGAGAGATGTTTCAGTAGTTAAAAGAGCCTGCGGCCAAACCTGACAATCAGAGGCCTATTCTGAGGACCCATCCGGAGGAGGGAAAAAAGCACCTCCAGAACTCTGACCTCTGGTCTCTACTGTGCAGTGTGCTACATGCTCCTTAATAACTAAAATGTAAATTAAAGTGTTTTACATATACATATTATATTTCAGAATATCTTCCCCAATACATTCTCCTCTCCCTCTTTTCTTCCCCCTTCCCATCCCCATTACTCCTCCTTTTCTCTAGAAAATTTCTTCTTAAAAAAAAAGATTTATGCTAGGCAGTGGTGGCACATGCCTTTAATTGCAGCACTCAGGAGAGAGAGACAGGAGGATCTCTGTGAGTTCAGGACCAGCTTGGTCTGCAAAGAGAGTTCCAGGACAGCTAGGGCTGTTATAGAAAGAAATCCTGTCTCCAAAACCAAAACTAAACCAAACCAAACCAAAGCAAAGATTTACTTATTTCTAGTTTATGTGTATGAGTGTTTTGTGTGCATGTATGTAGGTACACTACATGCATGTGCCTGGTGCCCATGGAGGCCTGAAGAGAGTTTCTGATCCCTAGGAACTGACGTTGTGGGTGGTGACCAGGTGTAGTGGCACACATCTTTAATTTCAGCACTCAGGAAGCAGAGACAAGTGAATCTTTGTGAGTTCTAGCCCAGCTTGCTCTACATAGTGAGTTCCAGGACAGTCAAGGATATATAGAGAGACCTGCCTCAAAAAAGAAGAAAGGAAGGAAGGAGAAAAGGAAGAAGGAAGGAGAATTCTGGACGGCTGTAATCTGCCGTGTGGGCCCAGCAACAAGGCTTGGGTTCCAGGCGAGAGCTGCAAGTCCTCTTAACCTCTAAGCCATGTCTCCAGCCTTTCTAGACAATCTCATTTCTACTGTTATTTAATCTATACATATAAGATTTTGTGTAGGAACTATAAATGAGAGGGAAAATAATATTTATAATTTTCAGACTGATTAAATTTACTTAATGTGAATATCTCTGTCCACCATTTTTCCCTCAAATGTCATAACTACATTTCCCCTTATGGGTGAAAAAATTTATATATAATATGTATATATAATATCTATTTTCCTTATCCATTTCTGTCGTTTGAGACATGGTTTCATGTAATCCAGGCTGGCTTTGAATTTGCTTTGCAACTGAGTCTAGTAACAAACTCCAGATCCCCCTGCTTTGGTCTCCCAAGCTCTAGAATTACAGGCAAGCCAATTTTTCAAGTTTTCTGTTTTGCTTTATTTTTCTGGAGATTGAATTTAGGGGTCTTGAGCATTTTTTTCTGGCCGTCCTGGAACTCCGCATGTAAAGCAGGCTGGCTTCAAACTCTTAAAGATCGGCCTGCCTCTGCCTGAGTGTTCGGACTGAGGGTATGCGCCAACACGCCTAATTTTTCAAGTTTTTTTTTAATTTGTTTGTGCAGTTTTGCACGTCACAGCGCTTATGTGGAGGTCAGAGGCCAACTTCGTGGAGCCAGTTTTCTTCATCCCCCTAGTTCCGGGGATCAAGCCCTGGGTCCAGAGGGGCGTGGCTAGAGCCTTTATCTACTCACAGCCCTCGGGCTCACTAGATACTGAGGCGCTGACAGAGCCTGAAGAACGTTTGATCTCTCCTCCAGATCGGCCTCTTCTGGCTTGCTTCTCCGAGACCTCAGGTAATTCTTTTTCTTTTCTACAGAGATGTCGGTTGCTAGAAGCAGGTAAGAGCGATTATTGTGGATTTATTCCCGTCTTGGTTGACACCAGAAATCATTGTTTCTTTTTTGAGTCGGGGAAACGGTAGACTGTGTCTTTGCATGCTTGTAAATTTTGCCTTGACTCTGAAAAGTGTGTTTACCTAGGTATACAACCCTTGGAGGCGAATAACTTCTTTTCGTCTTAAAATGTTCAGCGCTCTTCCCAATGGTTGGCTGGTAATGATCTAACTTTTATTTCTTAGCGGTAAGGACATTTATCTCCTGTGGGATTGTTTGTTCTTTTTTTTTGAGGCAAAGGCAAGTGAGTCTCCGTGAGTTCAAGGCCTGCTTGGTCTGCACAGCAAGTTCCAAGCCAGCCGGGGCCTCTGCCTCCCACGTGCTGGGAATTAAAGCTGTGGGCCATCACGCTTCTTGTGGGTTTAAAGATTCTCTTAGCATGGCTGTTTTGCAGTTTTGTTTTATTGTGTTAAACAAAAAAACACAAACTTTGAAAATGGTCCGCGGAGGGAAATATCACCCATAGTATCCATAGTATTCTTGGGAGAAAATCTCTCCTTTGTCTGTGTCCCCTATCTCTCTGTCTCTCTCTGTCTCTCTCTGTCTCTCTGTCTCTCTGTCTCTGTCTC
>LOJH01003995.1:0-34356 GCA_001685095.1 Ellobius talpinus
ACAGAGTGAGTTCTAGGACAGCCAGGGCTACACAGAGAAACCCTATCTTGAAAACCCAAAAACCTAAACAAAACTCAGTTTGTATTTACTTTAATCCCCTCTCAGTTGAAATGAAGTCTCTCTTCTGTCCTTTACTCCATTTAATTTTTTTTTCAGAAAGCATTACGAATGAATATCAGGCCAGACACAGCAATGAAATTATTTTCATGTGGACACTAATCAACAGCTTATAACAACCTGGTATTGGTTTTTGTGATTATTGATGGATAGCAAATGTGCATACTGTTTGAAAGTAGGACTGTAACCACACACCCTTAATTTTTTTATATCAAATATGTTTACACTTTTAATTCAAAGCTAGAGTAGAAGCCATTGAGGCAAAAAAAATTAGGAGACAAGTAGGCTACATAACTCAAAAGAGTTAATAACTGCTGATGGAAAGAGATTTCTCCTGTACAAGACTGTGACCAGACTTCTAAGAAGCCTGGGCAATGATTTATAAAACCTACTGAGTGTTTCCCTAATCTTCCTTTTGAATGTGTTGGTAAAAATTACAGAGCATATTCTGTATTAATACTTTATTAGTACTTCTGGATAGCCATAGTCCCCCAAAAAGGCTCACTGCAATAAAAGACGAACCAAGCCTTCTCCTTAGTCTGTTCCCACCAATTAGTTTTCACTTCTGAGTTCAAAATAAGATAAGTGGCAGCCGAGGTAAGTTTTAGATGGCTGGGTGAGGGCGACATTTGATCTTGAGACTGTTTCTGTTCTCCCAAGAGTTTCTTCTGCATACTCAGGTCTTGTAGCCCTCAATGCTTTCCACCCCAAAAGCCCATCTCTAGACGGGCTCACATTCCTCACACTGCCTATTTCCTTGTTTTCTAAGGAATAAAAAAGAAAAAAAGAACAGGAAAAAAGATTTATTTGCCCCTCTAAAAAAGATTTATTATTATGAGCGCTATGCTTGCATCTATTTATGTGCACCATGTGGGTCTCTGGTGCCAGCGAAATTTAGAAGGGGGCTTCTCATTTCCTGGAACTTGAGTTTGTGAGCCACTATGTGGGTGTTGGGAATGGAACTTACTTAGTTCTTCTGCAAGAGCAGTAAGTGCTCTTACCATTTAGTTTATTGAGGAAGATTGTACTGTTTACACATTATTTGATTAATCTCAAAGCCTTTACCTTGGTATTAAAACACATTGAACAGAATTAAGATTGGAATAGAAAAATATATTATTATCAGTACTTTGAGTATTTCATTTAAGACAATGGTTCTCAACCAGCGGGTGTGACTCATAACAGTAGGAACATTACAGTTATAAAGTAGCAATGAAAATAATTTTTTGGTTGGGGGTCACCACAACACGAGGAACTCCATTAAAGGTCTCAGCATTAGGAAGGCTGAGAACCATTGATTTAAGAAATACTGTAGAAGTTGTCAGAGACTTCAGGGACAAGGGCTGAGGGGTTGGGGGAGGCGGAAGATCCTAGGCTCAGGTATTTTGTATTCTTATTTATATTGCTGAATGCTTTTTAGCATGCGAGAGATTTGTGCTGATGAAAACCTCATAATCACAGACTGACTTTAATATTTTGTGGTATTTATTTATAGTATTGTTAAATATAAATGTAAAGCTCCTTCCTTTTTCATTATTCTTAGAAAATATTCTAGAATGTCTACACAGCTAGCACATGCACCTGCTTTCTAATTAAACACTTGTTTTGTGGCAGGACTCACAGCTGTGCTGAGAGGCACTGATAAAAAGGCTTGTGATATGAAAATTCAAGGTCTCCCCACCCTGGCAAAGTGTGGGCTTGCTGGAAATAAACACTTCTGAAGAAAATCTCGAGTGTTTTATCATTGTTTTTCTTTGCTGTTGGCATGTGAGATTACCAGATTGTCTGGGAGGATGATTTTAAATACTTTATTTTGGTGTTGAACTCTCATGTAATTTTGGGTTCATAAAGTAGTGTCACATATGGAGATTGAATTAGTATTTTTCTGAATTGTTGATGAGCAAATTGCCAATTGCTTTATAGGTATCTGGAAATATTCCTTAGTGTTTTTTAGAGTTTCATATAAATTTCTTCAAATTATATACCTACTGTGCAGTTTCACAATGATAGATCATTGTGAGCAAAGATAACACTTTGGTTTTTTTTCTGTTCTTGTTAACGATTTTTTACTCAGGTGAAGCTTGAGATTTTCCCAAATCTGGTGGCTCAAGGACCACACTTTGAGTAACAAGGTTTAGAGAGGGATAGCAGATGTTTTCTATCAAGGCGCAAATAGTAAATAACTTACGGTTTGGCAGGCCACATGCTGTTCTTGTTATAATGCCTTTCTTTTTTCTTTCTGGAGTTTGTTTTTAACTCTTAAAATATGTAAGGATCATGTTATCTTATAGAGCCATACAAAAACACGGTGTGGTCAGATTGCTGGTAAAATCACTTGTCTCTGAGAAAGGTGTATGCATTTAGTTGTTCCCAGAAACAAAAATTCTGAAAGAGTTCTCTTAACTTTTCAGCATTTTAGATGATTATGTGAATCGTGTGACTTTTTTGACCTAACTTATTGATAAGGTGAATCACTATTGCTGCCTTGAACGCTATTTTGTTGGGGTTTTTTTGCAGATTTAAAAAAGTTTAATGGAGACATAATTTATATACAGTAAAATTCACCCTTTAGTTCCAATATTATAAACAGCTGCATACAATTACATTCTGTCAAAGGTAAAGCCACACATTAAAGGTGTAAGAGCAGATTTTAATCAGTAATATATTGCAGTGGGAAAAAGATTAGCATGAACTGAACTCTAATTTGTACAAGGATGTTCATCCTACAAGGAAACTAAGGGAGGAAGAGGAGGCAAAGGAAAGAGGTATAGTTTGGGAAAACTTGCCTTTATTTGTCAGCATATTATATATTAAACTACAGGGTGGAGAGGTGGGTCTGTGGTTAAGAACCTCTGCTGCTCATGCAGAGAATCAGAACTCCTTTTTCAGCATCCATGTTGGGTGACTCAGTTACCTGTAACTCCGGTTCCAAGGGATCTGATATCTTCTGGACTCCTTGAACACTTGTGCCACCTGCACGTAGACACAGACACAGAAATAAAAACAAACCTTAAAGAACTCTACAAGTGGTTACTAGAACTAATAAGTGATTTGAGAAAGACCCCAGGTTGTAAGAGTGTATGCAAAGCAGTTATGGGGCTGGAGAGACTGAGTAAAAGCACCTGCTGCACAAATCTGCTTACCAGACTTTGACCCCTTGAGCTCATGTAAGGCTGAAGAGAGAAGCAGTTCAACAAAGTTGTCCTATGACCTACTCTGTGCACTTGTGCTGTGGCACATGTGCAGCCATCCCTCATGCATGCACACATACAGTAGCAAGGAACAATTGGAAATTAAAATGTTAAACTGCATAACTTAAAATAAACATGGAATGCTTAAGTGTAAAAGTAACTATGAAACCTGCAGCTCTGCTGGAAATTGCAAAGGACAAACTTAAGATTTCAAAAACCTAAATAAACTAAGAAATAAACTGTAATGGTGGATTGGAAGATGTGGTATTTGATATGCTAATTCACCCATACTGAGTAACACTTTCAGTCGTAAACAGACACTCAGCATAATTTAATTTAGAAATTGGCAAGCTAATCTAATACTGATTAAGAAAATCAGAGATTTAGTTGCCAATACTACTTGTTAGAAACAAAGAATAGTTTCATTGTTGCACAAAGGAACACACGAGAAAGGCAAAAGTAGCTCAGCAAGGCAATTTTTACAAAAAGGAATTCCAAAACAGACTTGCTCTTGCCTTCTAGGAGAGAAAGTTCAGTTGGTTTTTGTTCTAACTTAGTTGTTGCCTGAGGAAATCACCTCACAGATGATGGAGTATAATGATAGGTCATTAGGGGTTAGTTTAATACTGTGTCCATTTAGCTGGATAATAATTGTAGATTTTCTTCTAGGGTCTATGATCTGTCTAGCCACAGCTTCTTGGGCTGATCATGGTGGTACTAGGTGTGGATTTCATTTTGTGGAGTGGACTGTAAAACCTAGTAGAAAGTGGTTGGTTACTCCCATAACTTGTGTGTCACTGTGCTCCAGTCATCATGTCTTGTTAGGCACAAGTTATTATTATGGCTTACAGGATTTATGCCTGGGTAAGAGGGATGGCTGTTTCTCCTCTGGGAGCATTCGCAGTACCTTCCAACACTAGGAAAGCTAGCTAGTAGGGGTGACCTTTCCAGGTGAGTACCAGCTTGGTTTCTTCATGTTCTATGATTCAGTTATGTAGTGTCTTAAGCAATAGGGTCTTATCATCAAGTTCTGGAGGGTAGTCAGGAATTGGCAATAGCCTATAACGTTTGGAGGTCTTCAGGGACTTCACTGGTCAATAATTCCAGAAGTAATTCATTCCTGGAACTGGGCCTTTTCTGTGTTAGCCTTTTTTGTTTGTTGTTTTGTTTTTCGAGACAGGGTTTCTCTGTAGCTTTGGAGCCTGTCCTGGAACTAGCTCTTTTAGAACAGGCTGTTCTCAAACTCACAGAGATCCACCTACCTCTGTCTCCTGAGTGCTGGGATTAAAGACGTGCGCCACCACTGCCTGGGCCATTTTTACTTTTCTAAGTGTATGTATAGATATATTTTAAGAACTTCTACAGTAATAGATTTCCATATAACGTTTAGAAGAAAAGTTTTTAGTGTTACTTATCCTTCCCATTTTCCCTCTTCTGCCCTCCTCTCCCTCACCACTTATCCTTTCTTGACCATATGTCCCCTTTAAATTTTTACTTATTTATTTTTATGTGTACAAACGCTTTGCCTTGGTGTCAGATCCCTGGAATTGACTTACAGATGGTTGTGAGCTGCTATGGCAGTGCTGAGAATTGAACCCTGGTCCTCTGCAGAGCAGCTAGCGCTCAACCTGTGAGCCATCCCTCCAGCCCCTATAATTCCCTTTTGTTTAAACTTTTATGCAATGTATTCTATTTCCCCTCTTTTGAGAACATGGGCCCTTAATAACTTCCTGACTGCTATGAATATTCCTAATGAAACACATATCTAAATATTCAAACTTGCTTTTCCTTTTTTTCTTTCTTTTTTTCTTTTTTAAGAATAGGGTCTCTATATAGTACAGGCTGTCCTCAAACTTATTCTCTGCTTGGGGTTACTGAGTGCTAGGATTATAGGTTGGTATCAGCATACCTACTTCAGTTTCTTTCTTGAGTAATGCAGTTTTGTTTAGGTTGTTAGTGACTTATAAGAATTGGTTTCTGACAAAAAGATTATTTTTAATTTTTTGTGTGTTGGGTGTTTTGCCTTCGAGTGTGCAACACATGCTTGTGTCAGGTGCCTGGTGCTCAGTGCCCTGGGACTGGGGCTACAGAGAGTTATGAGCCACCAGGTAAATGCTGGGGATTGAACCCAGGTCTTCTGGAAGGGCAGCCAAGTGCTCTTAGCTGGTATGCCACCTCCCTGGGTCCAAGATTTAGTCTCTTCCTCTATTTGAAAAATCTTTTAAAAGAATATTTATTACACTAATCTTACTAGTAAAGACAAACTACAATATATTGGGTAGATTAGCAAAAATAAATATATATATAAAATTAGGTACTAAAAATACTAAAAGTCTTGAAAGAAAAAAGAAAAAAAATAATAGTCTTGAAAGGTTATTGGGGAAATTTGAGATCCATTTGTTTTATCCCAAATATTTTTAGTTACATTTTAAGCAGTAATTGTGAAATTTTAAAGTTCCCATTCTCAGATGTTCCTAAGAAATAGAAAGTTGTTGTGTGGGAAGGGTTTATTTTGTGCTTTGCTACCATATATGGACTTGGAGAGCTTTTGGGCCACCTGAGCTAATGTTTTGAGTCAACTGGCTAATGAGTGAAACATACTGACATCACGTATAAGAACCGAGCGTGATGACTAAACAGGTGTTGAGCAGACAGTCCACCTCACGTCTCTAAATCCTTTCTGGATTTTATTTTGAGACAGTCTTGCTTGTAAATATATGTGTGCACCACCATATTTGTCTGTCGTCTGTCTGTCTGTCTCTGTATACATGTGTGCACTTGTGCACCTTTGTCAGTTCTCACCTGTGTATTGAGACGGGGTCTCTTGTACACAGCTGCATGTACCTGGCCTCTCAAGCACCTAGTGATTTTTCCTGTCTCTTCCTCTCGTTTCTTGATAGGATGTGCTGGGATTACTATGTGTGCCCTGCTGCATCCTGCTTTTTGTGTGGGATCTAAACCAAGGTGGTTACATGGCAAGTGCTCTGCCCACTGAGTAGTCTCCAGCCCCTGTTTGAGACTTAATGGAATTTTATTCACCCATAAAGGAAAATGAAGTTATGAAATTTGCAGGAAAATAAATGTATCTGGAAGTTATTTTGTGAAGAAACCCAGACTTAAAAGACAAGAACCACATGCTCTCTTATATGTGGATTTTAGCTTTTAATGTATGTATGTGCATATATGTGGGTATGAATGTGGGTATAGGCCATGAAATGACAGGGAGAAAAGAGGTTTTGAGGAAGGTGGGGTAATGAAACATGTAACATGGAGACAGTGGAGGACTGCTGGGGATGTAAGGGTTCAAAGGGGGGGACCAGGGGATTGGGGTAGGGGAAGAGGATCAACAAAAGCTATGCATGAAAATGCCAAAATGAAGCATAGTGCATTGTACTCTAACAGTGACAAAAATACACTGATTGCCGGGTCCACCTCCAACCAATTAAATCAGAATATCTGGTGGAAGAATCCAGATCGGTGCTGTTTTTAGTAAATTTCTTCAGTTGTTCTCAGTTGCCAAGGTTGAAAATTCTGACAGTAGGCGCTTTCTCTTGTTATTTCATATCAGGAGCCAGGGAGAAAATGCATGCTAAAGAGAACTCGCTCAGAAAAATCTTAGTTTTTTTAATATCCAAGAACTGATTATCTCATAGATGTCCCAAAGCCTCCCACAATGCTGATGAACACTACTAGATTTGCATAACTAGCAACATTTGTTATGAATTTATGGGTAATGCTAACAGCTCACTTGGGTTTCTCTCAACTCCATTGTTTCACTGGTTATGGTGATTAAGTATTGTTTTAATGCTGTGTTGGCCTTTTGATCTGTCAATTGCTCCCTTATCATTTACATCAATACACTGTCTTGATACCTGCACAGCAGGGAAATCAGGCTGCTAGTGTTGCCCTTGGCCTTGATTGTAGGAAGAGCCCTGTGATGTGAAAGTGCCCTTTGTTTGAAGTAGGAAGCTCTAAAGAGATTTGTTGGGGTGGCTTTGGGTCTAAAAGTGTGTGTTGTCATTTATAGTTTTAATGAAAACTCTTTTTTATTGTAGTCACGAAAAGATTATAGGTAAAAAGCCGTTTGGTTACTTATATAATTTCCTAAGCAATAGAACTTGGCTTGGACTGTCTATATAGATAGCTGCTCTGTGTAGTCAGTACTGTTCGCCGTGTGCTCATCACTGTTAGTGCGCTGATGTGAGATGACACATGACCCTAAAACTACTGTAGACTCCCTTTTGAAATTGGCTTAAAGAAGGATTAATGAATGCAAGTGACCTACAGCCTCACTGAAATGAATTGCTTGTGATATTTTCTACTGCTTTCTCCTCCTCTGCCTCTGCCACCACCTTTTCACACTTCATTTTTTCTTTTGCTTTTTGAGACAAGGTCTGTTTGGCCCTGGCTGATATGGAATTTGCAATTTGTCCCAGGCTCACCTCCAATTCCAGGTCCTTGAGCTTCTACCCAAATTCTAGAGTTCCAGGTGCTTGCTGTCATAACCAGAAGTTGAGGTTGACCTGTCTGATTGGCAAGACTGGGGCTTGTGCACATGTTCTGATTGCAGGGGACTGGAGAACAAATATCTGCTATTCTGTTTCTGCACTTTCAAGATGGGGTCCTATCTTATAAAATGAAGGATTCTTTAAGTACACAGGGAAGTAGTTTAAATGCTGGGTACCCCCCACACCCCGTTCCCCAGTACCAAGTTTCTGACAGCATTTTCTGAGTGAAAACGAATCCCAGTTTGTGGATGTCTTTGCTACAGCTTGAATCTTGCTTGTGTTGTTTCTCCCCTTTCTAATGTTGGACGAATGATTGAGATATTATAATCAATATGAAAGGAGATGGTGCAAAATTTTAAAGTATATAAATCAGGTCCTCAGAACAATCTACTTGGTCCCTTTGTTTTATTAAAATATTAAGGAAAAATCTGGCTTCTACTTTATTCAGATTACAAAATCAAAGCTTAGATACTTTAAAAAAGGCTTTCCAAAGTTAGACTAACAGCAGATCTACCACATGGATTAGGTCATGGATTACCGCTGTTCATATGAGTTTAAGATAGGGACAGTTGGAAAGATTGTGAGAGCCAGAGATGGTGGATGACTTAAAGAAAACTTTTCTGGACACACCAAGGCAGTTACACATAGGAGCATACAGGGGTTGTGACAGCATGCACAGAGGATACATGCTCCCCATCCCCCAAAAAGCTCAAGTCAGACAGAAATATCAGTTATCTCCTGTAAGCTTATGCCTCCTGTATTTAGTTTCTACATTAGCTGCCTCGTGTATTCTGTTTTAAGTTGTCATTGACTAGCATGGTAGAAGTTACTATTATAACTGCAACTCTTGAATTAAGTGTGCTAGCTAGCATTTTATTCATTTATTTGTTCATCTGTCTATCTATCTCTCTATCTAATCTAGTTTTTAAAGACAGGGTTTCTCTGTGTAACAGTCTTGGCTGTTCTGGAACTAGCTTTGTAGACCAGGCTGGCCTCAAACTCACTGAGATCTGCCTGCCTCTACCCTCCTAAGTGCTGGCATTAAAGGTGTGCGCCACCACCACCTGGCCCTTGCTAGCATTTTAAATTAGAATGGGATAAGATTGCATATGCTAAAATACAGACGTAAGAAGGTGTATGATTTTTTTGGGGAAGAATGTTTGTTTACTCACTGTGTTTGGAGTAGAGGCAGGGTTGGTAGGACTTCTGCGTTTTTGACTGAGTTCCGCTTCAGTCTGTGAACGGTATACCACAAGAAGCCACCAGTGAGAGAGAAACATTTGTTACTCTTCTCAAGAGGATGTAAGGTAGGAAACATTAAAGGATGGATCTGGAAAGGTAGGCTTCGTATAAATGAATCTTTGCATTGTTCAGCTACCGTTGTTTCATTACTCTCTTATCATTTTTATTCTTCTGTATAGAATTGAGAGATACACATAAAATGCATGTCCTGGGGACAGACCAATCAAATCATTAATGGTTTCCTAATGCCTTAATGAGACAAGTTGGGGCTGGAGAGATGTCTCAGTAGGTAAAATGCTTGCCAGGCAAACATAACCTGAGTTGGGATTCCCAGAAGCCATGTGAAGCTGAACTGGTAGCCCAGCTGTAAGATACTGTGGAAGGCAGAAACAGGAAGCTCCCAGGCTAACAAGCCTAGCCTAGCCTATGCAGCAATGAACAAGAGATCCTGCTTCAAATCACATGGATACCCCTCTCTCCACATGTTTTTTAATCAAATTTAAGCATCTAATTTCTCACATAAGGTTTTGTTGGTGATTTGACCACTTCTGTGTCTTTATCTCAGCCCTCATGTTTTGTGCTACACTAATAATAGAATCTGTGCTCTCTGTGCCCCAAGGTGGTCCCTTTTCCTTGAATGTTTCTTCTTCCGAGGCTCAACTCAAGTGTCTTTATGTCTGGTGGGATTAACCATCTTTCTGAGATATATAAAGGAGAAGAGATCTAGAATAGCATTAAAATCTTTACTGATGTGTGGGTTTTGAATGGTGAACACTCAGATTGTAAATTAGCATGTCAAACTAATGAAATCCTGCCACAACGCTCCCCAATTTATTGTGAATTCTTGCTCACCTTCTCTGCCAACTCATTCTTTAAATGCTACTTGTTTTGCTAAATCTTTCAGAAACTATTATATACTCAGCAGATTATTAAGAATCAACATGTAGAGGAGGGTTAGGGCGATGTCTCAATGGTTAAGAACACATACCATCTTGCAGAGGGGCCAAGTTTGGTTCCCAGCACCCATCATGTCAGGTGGGTCACAGCTTTCTGTAATTCCAGCTCCTGGGGATTAGATGCCTCTGGCTGCCATGGGTACCTTCACACACATGCACATGCCTGCACACAGATTATTCACACATACCCCTAAAAATAAGATCTTAAAAGAATCACTGTGTGGGAAGTCATGAACCTCAGCAAAAGCAATACTTTTACTACTTCAAGAAATGAAAAAAATCATTTTTACCTTATTCAGAAAAATGTATAAAAATTAAATGTGTCAGAGGCAATAAATCTTAAACATTAATTAACAAATTTTATGGGTGTAAAATACTTAAGTTGATAAAGGAGCATTAATCAAATTTGGGGAGGAAATATTGCATTATTGGAGTTAAACTGTGAGAATGGTGATGTGTGGACGGAAATGGCCAGGTCATGATAAAGACTCTGGTAGAGACTCAGCAGGTCAGAGCTAGATTATGGTAATGCCCTGCCCTCTGCTCCTGAAGTGAGAAACCTGCTGAGTGCAAGGAGGGCCTTTGAGCTTTGTGAGCTAAGTCTGTTTTTAATCCTCCTGTAGAGGAAGAACAATTTATTCAAGTTCCTGTAGGAAGTGGCCAAGATTATGTTCTCTGAGGCATGTGCCACACTGTCTCTCCTGGTAAGAGCTTCACGATTAGAGGACTTGTGACTGAAGAGTAACAGAACAGAATACAAACCCAGCATGGTAGCTCAGGCCAGCATTTGGGAGGTGGAAACAAGAGAATTAGGTGTTCAAGGTCATCCTCAGCTACAAAGTTAGCTTGAGGCCTGCCTGCATGAGTCCACCTCAAAGCAAAATAAAAGTAGACAGAAACAGCCTGGTGTAGTGGTACCTTCCTGCCTGTAATGTCAGCAGGAATTATACCATGAGTTTGAGTATAGTCTATGCTGTAGTGAGTTCAAGACAAGCATAGTTATGCTTGAGACTATATCCATATCATTTAAACACTCTATAGAAATAAAATCAGCCACAGACCTAAGTATAAAAGTGAAAACACCTACAAGCAGCTTGATTTTAGGTACAGATTCCTGAGATAATTTTTACTGAAAATGCTGTCCATAGATGAAAACACTGGCAAAGTAGACTGACCAGGGAGCACTGTAAAGAAAATGAAATTAGTCATGTCAAGACTGTAGACATACTGCTCTCTCTATTCCTTTTCACCCTCCTCAGTCTTTCTCCTCACTGCCACCAGTTTTCAGTTTTCCCCCTGCTTTCCCTGAAACATAAAGCCAGCCATTTGATCTTCAGCTTAAAACTCTCCATGTTGCTCTTAGAATAAAAACCTTAACGAAACATGGCCTGCCTGCCTTCCTGTATAACTTTATCCTGTATGAGCTAGTCCTTCTCTTACTCAGTCTAGACAGTGTCCAATCCACCCTTCATTTAGGAAGAATCTGCTTTCTTTTTAGTTCTTTAAACACCAAGACTTATAGCATGAGCATTGGAGAATCAGAGATTTTTTGTTTGAATTTCTTGTCTCCATTTGCTAGCTGTGCAACTGAGCAAAAGTTTCCTTTATATTATGAACCTCAGCAAAAACAATACTTTTACTACTTCAAGAAATAAAAAATCATTTTTTTACCTTTTCTTATTCAGAAAAATGTCCCTCAATTTGAGCCTATTTTTATACAGTTTCCCTGAGACACTAGACATTCTGTGGGACCGGGCAGGAGTAGGATGTAACAGACAGTGCATTGTTTTCAGTACCCCACAGTGAGAGGTTTATCATGTCAGTTCTGTCTCTATTGATGATGTTGACATAGCTTGTTTTTGGTATTATCATCCAGACTTTCTTTGTGGTTGCTATCTTCTTGTTAATAAGCAATCTGTAGGATGTACAGTGAGATAGTGTAAATGTTCTTTTTTTGTTTTTTTAAAATTGTTTTTATTGAATTACATATTTTTCTCTGCTCCCCTTCGTTCCTCTCCTCTTTCCTTCTGCCCTCTCCCATGATCTCCATGCTACCAATCTACTTAGGAGGTCTTGTCCTTTTCTACTTCCCTCCTCGCTAGATCCTTGTATGTCTCTCTTAGGGTCTTCTTTGTTGCCTAGGTTCTCTGGGATTGTGAATTATGGCTGGTTTTTCTTTGCTTTATGTCTACAAGCAACTTACGAGTGAGTACATATGATATTTGTCTTTCTGGGTCTAGGTTACCTCACTCGATATGTTTTCTAGGTCTATCCATTTGCCCACAAATTTCAAGATGTCATTTTTTTCTACTGTGTAGTACTCCATTGTGTAAATGTACCACAGTTTCCTTATCCATTCCTCGGTTGAGAGACATTTAAGTTGTTTCCAGGTTCTGACTATGACAAATAATGCTGCTATGAACAGAGTTGAGTACATGTCCTTGTGGTATGATTGAGCATCCTTTAGGTATATACCCAAAACTAGTATTGCTGGGTCTTGAGGTAGGTCGTTTCCTAATTTTCTGAGAAATCGCCATACTGATGTCCAAGGGAGCTGTACCAGTTTGCACTCCCACTAGCAATGGAGCAGTATTCCTTTTACCCCACATCCTTTCCAGCATAAGTTGTCATCAGTGTTTTTGATCTTGGCCNGCTGCTATGAACAGAGTTGAGTACATGTCCTTGTGGTATGATTGAGCATCCTTTAGGTATATACCCAAAACTAGTATTGCTGGGTCTTGAGGTAGGTCGTTTCCTAATTTTCTGAGAAATCGCCATACTGATGTCCAAGGGAGCTGTACCAGTTTGCACTCCCACTAGCAATGGAGCAGTATTCCTTTTACCCCACATCCTTTCCAGCATAAGTTGTCATCAGTGTTTTTGATCTTGGCCCTTCTTACAGGTGTAAGATGGAATCTCAGAGTTGTTTTGATGTAAATGTTCTTTTTGCAAATAAACCCTGACCTCTGGGTTTGCACTCCTGGTGTTCCTTGTCTGTATCAGGCAAATCTGTATTTTGGTTTCAAGTAGTAGATTATTAAAGTGTGGGGAAAAAAGATGTTGGATTTATTTTCAGTTTGTTGTTTCTGAGAGAGCTTTATGCAATAGTAGTAATTAAAAATATTTTGTGGTTATTTATGTCATGGCCTAATTTTTTTCTTTTTAATGATTTTTAGGTTCATGTACTGGACAGACTGGGGAGAAGTGCCAAAAATAGAACGTGCTGGAATGGACGGTTCAAGTCGCTCTGTTATAATAAACACTGAAATTTACTGGCCAAATGGACTGACTCTGGATTATGAGGAGCGGAAGCTTTATTGGGCAGATGCAAAACTAAATTTTATCCATAAATCAAACCTGGATGGAACAAGTCGGTAAGATTGCCTTGTTTTAAATTTTAATTTTATGTATTTGATGAATTCCAATTTGGATAGAAAAAAATACTTTGTATAGCTTTCGCATTTATTGATGGATGGGCCTGGAGTACTGGGTTATAAACCTGTGTCACTTCACCAGGCAAAGGCATGCATTAGTATGGATGCTTATATTTTAGTTGTGGAGAGTGAACACAGGCCCTTATGATTGTTAGTGAGTGCTCCGTTTCTGAGCCACGTCCCCTGATATTTAGTTTTTTAATGAGCTGGCATGTATAGTTGGAATGTAACAGTGGTAGAGAGAGCCCTTGCCTGCATATGCATGCCCTGAATTCAATTCCCAGGTCTACAAGAAAAATAAGGAAATAAAAGGAGAAAATTGATAATTTAGGTCAACTAGTCAGTATGATGTTCTAAAATATAAATTAGTTGCCTTCCTCTTGTGCTCAGTTTTTAATTTTCAAAATAAAATATGTCTTGAATTTGCAACACTTTAAGTCAGGACTGGTTCATGTGTCGCAGATACTGTTTCCACAATCCCACAGTTGTCCTTGCCAGAGACCATGAAGTCACCCTGTGAACTCAAAGTTGAACTGTTCTCTTCAGTAGCTTATGTATTCATGTCTGTCTCACCTCCCTCCCCGAGGCTGAGTATTGGAAAACACAGTTTATGAAAATATCAAAGTATTTATTGTCTTAAATGTTTGTTTGACTGAAATCATAATTTATTCATTTTGTCTAGAACATTTACTAATTGAACAGCTCTGACACTGCAAAGTGCTGTGGCTTGAGGGCTAGATCTTTCTTTTTATGCAATATGTTTTGTTTGTGAAATTCTAGTTTTGTATTATGAGCATATTGTGCCAATGGTTAGCTGTCTGAATTGAGAGGTTTAGTTATAGTAAAATAAAAACAAATAAAATAGCTTAGATAATAATTTTCTAGAGCTAGACTGAGTCCTGTCTGTCACTTTAGCATCATGTGTATGTTTTCAGTTGTAGTTACTAAAATCATAAGGTTGAAAAGCAGGCTCAAGCTCTTTATTCTTGCGCATTAAGAGGGACAGACCTCTTGTTGTCTTAAATCTACTTCCTGGTGCCAACTGTTACCCCTGGGGTTTTCCTCGTTGCTTACTTTTTTTCCTGCTGATGTTAATTACATGAAAGAATAGAAAATGTGAGTCTAGAGGTAGTTGTTGAGAAGGGAGATAGACAGCAACCTTAAAATTTGGGCTTCTCTGTCCTGTGATTTAGTTGGCCTGCTGCCAAGGCAAGACTGACCATTCTGAATGTTTGGTTAGGGTTTTTGACAACTTGAAAACATGTGTGGATTTTTTTTTATAGATGGATTTAACCTACAGGTATGTCTTCCTTAGTATGTGTATGTGTTGACTCTCTTCATTGCTGAGTGATGATGATGTCATAAAAGAAAATTTTATAAGTTTGAGTTTTTCTTTTTGTGTTAATAGGCAGGCAGTGGTTAAAGGTTCCCTTCCACATCCTTTTGCCTTGACGTTATTTGAGGACACACTGTACTGGACTGACTGGAACACACATTCTATTTTGGCTTGCAACAAGTATACTGGCGAGGGTCTGCGTGAAATCCATTCTAACATCTTCTCTCCCATGGATATACATGCTTTCAGCCAACAGAGGCAGCCAAACGGTAAGTGATCTAGATTTTGAAATTCCATGTTGGAAGAGTTCTGCAGCACTCTGATGTCTGGCTTTAGTGAGGCCCTGGCGGGGAGGAGGGGCATATCCAAATGCAGTCGGAGGACTGAAAGGGAAGAGCATACAAACAATTCAGGTTATACACCAGTCTAAACCCTGTTTCTTGATACCTTTTACCAATAATGTCTTGTCTTTTATTTGGGGCTGGGATAATAGAAGTGGCAAACAGAAATGAACAAAAAATTAAGAATGCTAAGTTTATAAATAAATGCATTTCTTGTTCATAGTTTTTCACTGTTTTGATGTGTTCATATGAGTGTGCTAAAAATAATACTGATTGAATAGGAAGCCTCTCTTAACTCAGCTAATGAATTCCAGCACCTAAGTGTGCTGAATAAACCACCTGCTTGAGCGTTCATCTGCATTCCTCCTCTTCCTCTATGTGTTTCTCTTTCTAACTTTGCTTCTGTTTTTGGTTACCCTTTACAAAGACATGGGGCTGTGTCTGCTGACAATGACCCCTTGTAGGAGAGGAATGGATTTGGATTTTATGAGAGAATGGTAAATGTTTGGCACTTGTCTGTAAATAAATGTCTGGTGTGTGTCTGAGTATATTTCAAATAGTTTTCCATAGCCAAAAAGGAAGAGTGCTTGGATTTTGAGTTGTTTGATACTAGTTCTTTCCATTTAGGGGGATTTAATCAAATATTGAATGTGTTTCATTGGAGTTTGATGACTGAGCTCATGAAAGCATTTTAAAATAGATGTGTTAATCTATGTAAAAATAAAATGTTTATGTAGTCCTTTGTGAACTTTGTATTCTCATGATTAGTCCTCAGAAAGTTTCCAAACCCTGTTTTAAATGACATAGTCGATCCTTTGTTTTACTGGCTTGAGAATATTAGTTATTTTTGATGATTTATGTTTATGTCTTATGTTGTATTGCTCTCTTTTTTTTCTCTTTCAAGTTCTGTGTGAATGCTCTCTATCTTATATTGATATTTCCATGAATGTTATTTGAATATATCCATTTCTACAGTGTTCATAGCTTGCCTGCTTTTTTTTGTCTCTCTTATTTGTTCTTGCTTTCTCTCTTTTTTTGCAGTGCTACAGACTGACTCTAGGTTTTGTACATTCTAGACAACTACTCAAACATTAAACTACAACTCAGATTGTTAAAAAATTAAAATAAGAATGGAAACAGGATCCCACATATCTCACACTGCCCTCCCCCAAGTCCCACTGTGACTGACCTTGAATCCCAGTGGGGGATTTGGGGTGTGTGTCATTGTGCCTGTCTTTCTGTGTTCCACTTTCCCTCCTCTAGTCTATTGAATTTATCTTTTTCATCTTGTTAATTCCAAAGGATGGCTTTCCAAAATTCTAATTGTATTTCTTGGCTTTCATACCCTCTGCCACAGCATGTTGCCATTCTTGATGTTCTCCCAGTCTACAGAAATCTTAGCCTCTATTTAACAGTGTTCTCCTTACTGCTTCCCAGTGCCTGGTTTCTAAGTTTTTATTCTGAAGGCTTTTTACCACACCCAAAATGTTCAGAATGACCCCTCCTGTCCTTCAGGGTGCCTGCTGGGCCTCATGCATTCTGTGAAGATTCCCCCCCCCCAGCTTTTTAAACACTGAGATTAATTCCCCATTGATTGTCTACCCTCTTATAGTTGAAATGTGCAATATAATATTTAGCTTCCTTTTCTTTCCATTTTCATAGTTTATTATTTTAACTCACTAATAAGTTTATGAGTTCCATTAGGGCAAAGACCTTCTGCTTTTCTTCTTAGTTACTTCTCTTTGGATTAAAAAACCCACTAAGTTTTCACTAATTAATTCCTTTCCTTACAGATGGTTGGTAGTCAAGCACCTGGATGAAATTTGGTAGTCATTTTGGTTTATCACAGTTGCTCATGTTATGGTTGTTAACCTTTGTGTATCCAGAGTGAGTGAGGTCATCCCTAATCATTGGTATTAATCAGTGTGATTTATATTTGACAGCTACAAATCCATGTGGAATTGATAATGGTGGTTGTTCCCACTTGTGTTTGATGTCTCCAATCAAGCCTTTTTATCAGTGTGCTTGTCCAACTGGGGTCAAGCTTCTGGAGAATGGAAAAACCTGCAAAGATGGTAAGATCGTTATTATTCAAGTGAGAAAAAATCCTGAGAGCAGTTGGATTCTGTATGAACAACTTTGTATTTCTTTCGTAAACTCTAGCGTTGGCAGTGCTTTAGGAGACTACTCACTCAGGTGGCTGCTAGCAGAGGTGGTTTATGTTTTGTGGCATCTTTTATTTTTATTTTATGCTATTTATTTAGTACTTAAGAAACATTGTATTTTTGGAAAAAACAAAGTTGACAAACAGATACTGTTTTTCTTGGCAAATTTCATAGCCACTGAAATCACAATCTCATAATACTTAGGTAACACCAGTAAATAAAAAAGAACTGAATGAAAATTATTTATTAAACTTTTATTGATGAAGAATAAAATGGAATAGGTAAAGTTTTCTATTAAACTGTTGAAAGATATTTTTGACTGCTCTTTAATGACAAAGAAGTACCTTAAGAAAAAGTTCCTCATTGTACTATTAAAGTAACTTTTATTTTTTTTAACTCAGCCGGTCCTCTTGTCCTTTTCTTCTCACTTATTAATTCTCTATAGATAGAGGACATGTTGGAGAAGGGCACAGGCTTAGAACATTGCAAGGGGCTTGTAGTTTGGGAGAACACCAGCACTTTTTGTCTTAATGAGGATGTTATTCTTCATTCTTACTCCTGTGGGTCACCATTCTCTGGCAACCAGCAGAATCTGGTAAGAAAATTGTTATATGTGCAGTGGCTTCTTTATCTTCCTCGGAAAGCCTGGCGCCTTTCTTCCATAGCGTGTTAGAGAGCTCCTGGCAAGGAGGTCAGCGAGTCAGTGAAATGGAATTGAGTCAGTTTAGTGGATGTTTATTATGAGTTGGCGTTGATAAATTATCCTCATAGTCAAAGGTGAAGCTGGCTGACTCTTGTCAGATGGTTTCCATGGTAAACAGTGATTTGGTTTCAACTTAAACAAAAGGGTTTTTGTAGCATTGCTTTTCTGTTTGAAAATGTACCTTGACGTTGAAAACGAGGATTTCAGCAGTGGAAGTTTGTCTTCTCCTTCACAGTGGTGCATATGTACATGTTTAACCAGTTCTGAGTTCCAGATGCATATTTAGCACCTAGTAGCCTGAAGTTCTATATTGTTTTGATCACCTCGGTCAAATTAATAGTTCTGTGAATTCTTTGTAAAGTTTGAGCTGTCTTTGTCAGTTAGCAAGGGCAGAGAGTGTGCAGAATCGTTCCTGCTGTGCCTGCAGTTACTGTTTGTGTTTCATCCTCTCCGGTTTAGCGTTCATGCATAGTCAGCCCTCCAGTCAGACAGCTGACGCTGAAATTTGTCTCTTCTCTTCTTGCTTTTGCAGCTATGATTCCAAATTTATATTTAAATTTATATGCCAGTATTTCTTTACACACATTTTAGCTGGGATTTTTTTTCTCCTTGCTCATTCAGTTAACAGTTACATATTTTATTAGTCCTTAGATGATTATTTTGCTGGTGTTTTACTTGAACATTAAAACAAACAAAAATATTAAGCTTAATGTTTTTATTTTTAATTATGTTTTCATTGGATCCTATGTTAAGAATTTCAGAAATTTGCCAGGTGGTGGTGGCTCATGCACTTGGGAGGCAGAGGCAGGCGGATGGCTGAGTTCGAGGCCAGCCTGGTCTGTAAGAGCTGGTTTTAGGACAGCTAGAAACCCTGTCTTGAAAAACTAAAAAAAGAAAAAAAAATTTTTTTGATTTATAACCCTGTCTTTATTTTTAATGATATATTAGTTGATACTTACTGAATACTTTATGATTAGTACCTTCCGGAATATTATATTTATCTTTAATTTTTATATTTAGCTGAATCTAGGTTTACAGGGACTGTGTTTCTTCTCAGTTTGCTTCCCTACTTGAACCAGATTTTATTGGCTCAAATATTCTTAACCACTGTTGCACTTCTTAGGTTCCCTTCTCCGCAACTTCCCTTGTCCTCAGGGCTGTCGGATATTGCTGCCGTAACATTCTTCTGTTTCAGAATTCAGTTTTTAACATTTTTGTCATAGATTTTTTTATCGTTGTGTGCACACACATTACGAGCACACTTTTGCATGCACATGTCTGTTCATGTGTGCTGGTGTACACAGAGGCCAGAGAACAAACTCAAGTGTCACTTTCCAGGTGCCACCCTCTTTTTTCCCTTTGGAGGTAGGTCTCTGGCATGGAATTTGCCAAGTGCCCTGTGCCCTGTGAGACACAGGGATCTACCTATCTTTGCCTTTCTCCCTGGAGTGCTCGTGCATTTCCACCATGGCTGGCTTTTGTCTGTGGGCTGAGGGGGTGAGACTTGGGTCTTTATGGTTATAAGGCAAGCAGTCCACTCCCCCAACCCTTCTGGACCTCTAAAACATGTTTCTTGAAAAAAGGCTCTGGAGTCTACATATTTCTTCCTCCATTACTGCTTAGCTATGAGAAATGAAATGATGATTGATCACTTTTGCATACCTTTATCCAGGGGTTATCCAGTAAATGAAAGCAAGTGTGGATTGCAACTTGATTTAGAGAGGTTAGCCATTAAGGAGTTTGCACTGACTTTTCTGTTTCACAGTATCACATTTTAGTTCTACTCTAAGGAGAGTAGAATAAACTCAATTTCAATTCCTGAGGACTTCTACGTGCTTTATATAGATTGGTTAAACTTTGCCTGTGACATTCAAATGATTGCTTGATTTTACTTTGTTGTTTTAGGTGCCACTGAACTATTGCTCTTAGCCCGACGGACAGACTTGAGGCGTATTTCTTTGGATACACCAGATTTTACTGACATTGTCCTGCAGTTGGAAGATATCCGGCATGCCATTGCCATAGACTACGACCCTGTAGAAGGCTATATCTACTGGACTGATGATGAAGTGAGGGCCATCCGTCGTTCCTTCATAGATGGATCTGGTAGTCAGTTTGTGGTCACTGCCCAGATCGTCCATCCTGATGGTATTGCTGTTGACTGGGTTGCAAGAAACCTGTACTGGACAGACACTGGCACTGATCGGATTGAGGTGACAAGGCTCAACGGGACCATGAGGAAGATTCTGATTTCAGAGGACTTAGAGGAGCCCCGGGCTATTGTGCTAGATCCCATGGTTGGGTAAGAAGCACTTATATTAGTAATCTCTTTCCTTTCCCCTCCCCTCCCCTCCCCTCCCTCCACATTGAATGATGATAATGTAATATGTGGAATGGGTTTCACTTTCATTTTTTTATTATTATACTTTCAGCTCATGTTTTATGTGCTTCTATAGGTACATGTATTGGACTGACTGGGGAGAAACCCCGAAAATCGAGCGAGCTGCTCTGGATGGTTCTGACCGAGTAGTTCTTGTTAACACTTCCCTTGGTTGGCCAAATGGCTTAGCTCTGGATTATGATGAAGGCACAATATACTGGGGAGATGCCAAAACAGACAAAATTGAGGTTTGTTTGTTTCTGTCATTTTAAAAAATAATTGAGACCATTGTTAAAATGATTTCTGGTGAGTAGTAGTTTGATTCATAGTCTCTCAACAATCATCTGGGATTCCAGGATATTCCAGAAATCTTCCTCAGTTCATAGTTCTAGGGATAATGGATATGTTCCACCTAACCCTAGCACCTCTGGGTTGTGTTGGTATAGGAAATGTGTGTTCCATTGTTTCTGGTCTTAACAGCTTTTGTAAATGATTTTCTTCATTTTGGGTAAAGCAGCTACCTGAGTTTCCTAGAACCAGTTTCCGTAAACCAAAATTATATAAGACCCATACAAGAAAACAATATCTATCTTATCTGTCTGTCTTATCTGTCTACCTACCTATCTATCTACTGGTATAGTGTGTGTGTGTAACTTTTTGTTTTTTCTTGTGTTAGCTTCCCAAGTGCTAGGATTGCAGGCATGTGCCAACCATACCACATTAAAAGAAGTTTTAAATTGATTTGTGGACTGTATAGTAGAAATAGTTAGCCAAATCCTGGGGAAAAAAGATTTGCCAAGTGATAGAATAAAGTTTGTGGGAGATAGAATTATGGTGAAAATCAGTAGTAAGTATTTTATCAGAATGTTTTGTAAATGGCACATCCTTGATACTGAGTGTGGATTGAGTGGATTAGGTTGTCCTTTTGGGGATTTGTGGCTTTTGTATAAGGAATGGCTTTGGCAAAAAAACCTTTTTATAGATAGCCCCTTGCACATAACCTTACGGATATGCAGTTTGGACTGTGGGACAGTTATTTTAGAAAGGGGATTCTGAGGAGTGCCAGGGACGCTCAGGGAATAATGAATTAAAGGGCCTTCCTTCCAGAGTGGAAACTTGAAATTGAAGAAACCCATTAATACATCACCAGTCACAAATATTAGAAATTACATTTTTTCCCCTTACAGCTGGTTTCCATTAACAGAAAGTTTTGTATGGCCTAACTGTAACGTTTCTCCTTGGCTAGAGTTTCAGTGCTCCACCCCCCATCCCAGTCCAAATTAGTATTTGGATCTTCAGCAGCTGGAGGGGAGTGCTAGCATGCCAGAGGTGATAGATTCGTGTTTCAGACAGATTGCTAGCTTTGTTTGCTTGGCCATCTATCACTCACCCTACATGAAGATGTTAGGAAAATAGCTAAAAGCTCATGGATCTTAGAGGAAGTCCTGAGATTTTACACAAGGGGGAAAATGCTTGATTTATTATCACCTTTTTAAAAATTTTTCTATTTGGTTTTGTCTTTTTTAGTTTATTGTGATTGACTTGGAAAGAAAGGTGTTCTTACTGAGAATATGATATTCTCTTTCCCACTTTCAGGTATATTATTTTAGACACATAAATTTAGTCAGAGTCCCAAGTAGTTGAGGGGCCTTCAAATAGAGAAATGAAAATTTATTCACAAAGTGAGTACATAATAATTGATTAAATAGAATTTATTGTGTAGATGATGGTATTGTTTGTCCCTTTTCCTTCTCTACTTCTTTGTCCCTATGGTATTATTTGCCCCCTTGTTTAACATGCATAAGGCTTTGGTTTCTAGCACAGAGATGCTAGTTGTTTGCCTTTCCCTCAAGAAGGGATGTGTGTGTGTGTGTCTGTCTGTCTGTCTGTTTGTCTGTGTCTGTGTAATGTGCAATTCATTTCCCCCTCCCCCTGACAGTGATAAATTTACTCCCAGGGAACTACAGAAAGGCTTCCTCTTTTTGCTCTGGAAATTTTGATGTGCTTTCACAAGTTAGATATTGATGCTCTTGCCCTTTCTTTTTAGACACATCTAGAACACAACAGTTACTCCTATTTATTCTGCTGCCTTCTTCCTTCCTTTTCTTTTTTTGTCTTTCTTTGCTTTTGGCTGTGTTGCCCAAGCTTTTTTTGTCCTGGGCTGCAGTAATTCTAGTACCTTAGCCTCAGAGGTTTGGGACTAAAGTGTGTCACTAATCTTCCTTCTTAATCCCTGTTAACCCCCCTTTAATGTGTAAAGTTGTCGATGGATAGCAGACTGAGTTGTAAAAGCACAGCACTTCATCTAAACTCATCTTGTGTAATCTGAGGAGGAAAAGCATCCATTTTCTATCCTGAGACTAGCTGTGATTATGGAAGCATGCCCCCAGCATTTCCATCTCTGTGTACTTGGCAATAGGCAGATAATATTAAACTTGAAAAAATTGGGGAAGGTGTGTGATTTTAAAATTTAAGTGTTAGATTTTTGCTATATAGCAGAAGTTTCTGGGTGCTTTTCTGACCGTAGTATGGATAAGATCCCTCTAATTGTTTTCTTTCAAGAAAACTTCCCAGCTTTGTCATACTAAGGGATGGGGCTGCTCACTCCTGGGACTGTAAGGGAATAGCAGACTTGCTTCTGAAGACCAAATATTTCTGCTACACTTGAGAAGAAAAGACAGTTATCTGGTAAATCATTCTGTAGCACAATAATTTCTTGTGTTGTAAGTGGAGGACAAAGAAGTGTTTAAAACGCGCAGGCCTTTGCTCCCTCAGTGGGTGGGGCTTGGAGCTACTTCTCTTTCTGTTGAAGTGGCAGGTGCTGGTTGTGTTGAGTTGACTAAGAATTCAGTGAAATGAAGGAAAAGCATGGGAACCCTAACTCAGACTAGATTCTTTCTTACAGAGCTGTGGAAAGGTAGGCTAGATTTTCTTGACGCTTAGAATTGGCATCTACAAATAGAGGCAGGACACAATGTTGTTAATGATGTCATGACACTTAGAATTGGCGTCTACAGATAGAGGCAGGACACAATGTTTTTAATGATGTCATGACACTTAGAATTGGTGTCTACAGATAGAGGCAGGACACAATGTTGTTAATGATGTCACTTAAAGAAAACTGGCGCCATACTTCTTCCATATAAAGATGTGTAGGTGAGAGTAGTCTCCCTTAGCTCAGCAGCTGCTGTGGCTGTGTAGCTGTGGGTGGTGTTTAAAGGTGCAAGCTAGTGCTTGTCCTGCTGTTACTGCAGTGCATGGGAATGCTCCCGTCATCTTGTGGGCAGACCTTCGATAGCGTTTATGCTTTGTTCCTTAGGCTCCCAGTCTTTACTATAGTGTTTTATGGCTTCTTGTATTAGCAGAAAGAAGTTTCAGTTTTTCTGGTAAGGGAGATTTCAAAAACCTTTATTTCTCTTTTATATGACCTTATAGTTATAGGAAAACTATTATAATTTTGACAGCATTCATGTTTTTGGTCAGGTGTCACTGCCCCAAACATAGTTTGTACCTAGTACCTGTAATACTGCTTACTAATAGCAAAGACATGTCATTGATGCTTTAAAGCAATCCTTGCATAGTATGAAATTAAGAAAGTACTGTTATCCCCCACCCCCTTTTTTGAGTCTGGCCTCAAACTCATTTTCCTGCCTTGGTCTCCTCTCATCCCTTTGGAGATTACGAAAGTATATCACCCTATCCAGTTATGTTGTGTCTTCTTGAGGATGCTTTCTTGTTGTATATTTATTTAATTAAAAAATCAAGTTTTGATCATTCTTTTATCAAAATAATAATAATAATAATATAACTAAAATTTCAGTTTTTACTGGGCTTTTTATTTGTCCCCTCTGCTATTTCTGAGCTTCTACTCAGAGTGTAACAACACTTGGTAGTTACAGCTAAAAAGATCTTGTCTTTTTGAACATATGTAGATTTGTTATAAATCTCTTACTGTAAGGTCCTTTACTTTGATAATAGAGTAGAATCTGTAGGTTTTGTAGTCCAGATCTGATTATATGTGGCACTGTTTTGGGAGAGACAGGCAGAGATTATTAGAGCCTTCCATACCAAGTAGTTTAGAATAAAGAGGTATTATTGCCTCTGTTGAAAACTTGGCAGTTGGTGAATGTTCTGTTTCATATTCTGAACCTGAAATTGCTGGGCTACATTTTCCTCTGATGACAACTTCCTCTGTTTTATCAATACCCTTATAAGGAAAATTCTTTTCCAAGTATTCAGATTTCTTTTTAAAGGAATTTCTTTGTCTCACATTTCTAGCCTACATAATGTGAAATTCTGTCAAAATACCCATAGTTCTGTCATACTGCTTTTTCTTGCTGTTCTAAGATTAATAATTATAACAATATAATTATGTTTTGTAAAGAGAAAGCTATTGATTTTATATGCCAAATGTCAACAAGTCCTTTTGAGTTTTTGCCAGTTTATAACTTCATTATTTAGAGTTCCTTAGAATTGATTATTCTTTCAGTTTGAGAAATCTTTGAGATAGTGTGTTTAAATTCCTGCATCTTTGCCTGTTTGTACTTCTTCACCACGCGGTGTGTATGACATCTGATCACAGGAGGAGGATTGATAAACTCTGTCATTAGATTCTTCAAGCAATGTCCTTTAGGGGATATATAGGGATTTGTGAACTCCTATTGAATATTTGTTGATTTAACAGTTGAGGAAATGTTACTTAATGTGTCATAACCTACAGAAGCCAGAACAATTCGTCAGCCACTCCATTGACTCATTATGCACTCAGTCTGTACTCAGGTATATAAAGAGAGCCCCAGCAATAGGTGTAATGGCACTCTCCTGAACTGTCACAGCAAACCTTGCATTCACAAAGTTAGGACTTTGGACAGTTTCACCTCTATAGTTTCAGAATAATCTAATGCAGCTTGGTGCACAGCATTTTAGTAGCCTGTTGTTAGACCATTTTAAAAAACATTCTGTTTTGATTTTTGTATCTTGTGTTTAATATAAAACCATTTAATAAGTATAGTGATGATTTTAGTTTCATTCCTATTCTTTTTAAAGTAGTTTATTCCTGGATTGTGGGTATAGCTCAGTGGTATAGTACTTGCCGAGTATGTACTCGACTCTGAGCCACTGGCCACTTTCAATACCTAAATTATTTTATTCCTTTGGGCTTTGGACTCCCAGGGGAAAAGGGTACTAGTTTTACTTTCATACTTTTTTTCTCTTTTAAAATACATATGAGTGCTCTGCATGCATGCCTGCATTCCAGAAGAGGGCATCAGATCCCATTATAGATGTTTGTGAGCCACCATGTAGTGGCTGGGAATCGAACTTTAGAAGAACAACCAGCACTCTTAAATGCTGAACCATGTCTCCAGCCCCTAGGACTTCTAGAAGAACAAACAGCCAGTGCTTTTAAACGTTGAGCCATCTCTCCAGCCCCTAACTTACTTTCTTACAAGATAGAGTCTGTGCCTTCAAGTTTACATCAGCGATTTGCTCACAACCTCAGATCACTTTACAATACTGACCCTTATCATCATCTTTTATCTTTATTTTTAAGTGAGTGATCTTAGATAATTTACATGACCTTTAGTGTTTGTATTTTAGCTAGTAAAACCCCTTGAACAAAATAACAGTTAAGGTTTTTTTTAGGTGTAACATTTCTGATATTTACTGCCTTAACTGTCTCTTAGGTTAAGAAAGAGAATTTACTTTGCCTTGGGAATATTTCTAAAAGGAATTTGGAGTACAGATGGCAGGCATATACTTTTGGTTTTTATTTGCTGCATTTAATCACTGTTAACATAAAGAAGTTTGTTGGGCGCTTCAGCTCTTTAGTAACTCAGGTGTTCTGAAAGGATCTTCCAGGCTAAGCTGTCCATGACTTCTCTTGGGAAGTTGTGACCAGAGGTCATTCTCTCCAGATAGCAGGCCAGGGATAGACTTAGGAAACGATTTCTTTCAAGTCTAACTTGGTGAGCCTGTGAGCTTAACCTGGGCTACTTACAGAAACATGGTTGAGGAGTCGCCTATGGGAACATGGGTAGAGCTTATAGGCAACACCACCAAAGAAGAGTCTCTGCCAAAATGATTACCAACCACTTAATATATTCTTGGGGTGGAATTGGGGCCACTCATGTACCCCATTTCCTTGAGTGCCTTATTAACTCATGATTCCTTTCTTAATTGCCTAGTGAGAGCCCCCCATAGCCTAGCAAGCCCCCCCATGGAATGTTAATGAGGATCGCCTGTGGGTAATCATAGCTGCTCTGATTCAAGACTGCAGTGGCCATGTCATGCCCAGAGGACAGAATTTTACAGCTCCTGTATACAGGCTATTCCATTATTAACAAATAGTAGATTAAATGTTTGAAGCTGTTGTTTGTTGCTTGCCAAATACATTAATTCTTTTAAACTAATAGAGTCTGTGTAGGGGCTGAAGATTCTGTTTTTCTTTTTTTCTACATGGGAACCTACTGTAGTTTTAAAAGGTCATTGATATTTTGTTTTTACTGTCTTTACAAGGTTTGGAAAGGGTAGGTGAGAAAGTAATGGCAAAGGATCACTGCTTGGAAGCTTTTTGAGAACGAGTTTGCTCAAGACTGAGTAGTTAACAGATGTAGGAGTTTTGACTTCTTACATCAACTTATAGTTATCAACAACTATTTAAAGATTTCATCTCTGTTCATTTTGAAAGTTCTCTGTGATGGGGAATAAAAAGGATTCTTCAGCTTGCCCCTTTCCCACTATTTTATTTTAAATGTGGTCTATAATACAAAAGTTTAGACTTGCAGAGAATGTGATAATGCAAGCTTAAAGGGCTGGGAATGTATCTTAAGAGTAGAGCACTTAGCCTGTGTGTGGCTCTGCTTCCAACCTCGAGGAGCACACCACCAGCACATGCAAATCTGTCATTTATGTGTTAGACTAATTGTTGAACTAACACTGGTAACTTGGCTTTGATACTCACTTGGTAAAGATCTGTATTACCACCTCTGTGTTTTAGCTACTGTGTTAGAGTTTTAAAAGTAAATCATTCTATGCTGTCTGGGTTACTTTTCTATTATGCTAATAAATACCATGAGCAAGGCAACTTATAGGAGGAAGGGACCTTAGAGTTGCAGAAATATTAGAGTCTATCACTGTCTTGAGCAGCAGGCAGCAGGCAGGCATGACGCTGGAGCAGCAACAGCTTCCAACTGGGGACCAAGTATTCAAATGTCTAGTAGGGGACATCTCATTCATGCCACCTCATAGGCCTCAAAAATTTCACTATCTTCTAGGTAGTGAAATATGTGCTTCCTGGGTTTTCAGAGTTCTACTGCTTTTGAACCAAAGGAAGCTGTTTTTAGATCTCAAAAAAATCAGCCATTACTTGTTTCTAAAAAATGTCCTTACACCAGAAATTTTGTTCTTTTTGTCCCAGTCTCCTCTCTCTGAAAATTCAGAAATATTAGTTGTTTTTTGTTCAGTTAGTCTTTTATTTGCTCAAGGAGAAGAATGGAACTCGCCCCCACTCCTAGCATAGTTTTTGTTTTGTATGCTGTGCTCAACTGCCTCAGTTTTGAATAGTTTCAGACTTAAAATCGTTTTCAAGAACCATGTTTCATGATCCTAATGCAGTAATCACCACCAGGAGGTTAACACTAGTGCAGCCTTTGTAATATCTGTATTGAATTCTCCTGGAGGGAAGCACATGCTCCTCTCCTAACAATTTAGCCAGCTCTTTACATGTGTGCACTCATAGATGCTGCTAGAGTCTTTTAAGACCGTTTCACTGTTTCATGAATTGTTCCCAGATTCTAGTTGACTTTTGTTCCCCTTTTACATGCCTCATTTTTTTAAGTTGTAAAAGTATGGACAACAGACATTATCTTAACATTTTTAAATGTAATTACAGCATATCTTTTTAATGTTTTTTTAAATGTTTTCCATCATCCACAGCAATCACAGCAGCTTCTCTTTTCCTGCTTCCATTTTCCAGCATGAACCAGCCACCACTCTTCTGTCAGTTACTACGATTGTAGAGTGTTATGTTATCAGGCGTGTGTTCCTACCATCTGATCGCTTCCACTTTTTAAAATTAGTATTTAAGGCTGAATAATACTACATTGCTATATATAGGCCACACTGGTATAGCCCATCATCTTTGATACACATTATGTTTGCTTCTATCTCTCGGTTGTTGGGAGTGGTCTACAGCAAATGGAGTATAAATGTCCTTTTGAAATCAGTTTTCATTTCTTGTGGCTCTGTACCCAAAAGTAGGATTGTTGGATCATATCATCTTTTTAAAACCATTTCTATAATATTATATCTCAGCCTTATTTTATATCCCTTATCTCCGTACTAGATCTCTTATTCTTCCACGGAGCTCTAGTTCTTTCTAGAGAGTATTTAAAATCTATATCTGGGTATAAGTTTTGCTCACTGGTCCTGGGGCAATCAATCTGCCTTTTACTGTTAAGGTATTATAATTGATATTTTCTATTCAGATTGAAAATGAAATTTATTTTAGCCATGTTTGAAAAGGATGAGAGGAAATTGAGGTAGTTTTTCATGTCAACACACTAGTGATTCTTGATTTATTTGTGACTTCAAGACAGTGAGTCTGAAGTATTTCATAAATCATCAAGTATAATTGACCGTGTTGTTAGTATTCATCATAATGGTGCCTTTATCTGGAAATCAGTTTGTTGTTATTGCTAGTTTTCCGAGCCAGAGTTTCTCTGTGTAGCCCCGGCTGTCCTAGAATTCACTCTGCAGATTAGGGTGGCCTTGAACTCAGAGATCGCCTGCCTCTGCCTCTCAAAGGCATATACCACCACTGCCTGGCTTGGAAATCAGTTATTAATTGTATGGCTTTCCTGAATAATTCAGGTTTACACAGATTTGGTCACAACAGTACTACTCTTAGCTCTATCTGAGAAAGGAGTTTAGTAATTGGAAATGTCTAATTCTAAGCATGATTTTTTTCAGTAATGATACAAAATAATGTAGAATAATCAACACACTGTAACTCTCTTTTCATGTTTAAAAATGTGTATCTACTCAGATATAGGTTGTTTTGGCCTAGGTTTAAGAACTTAGAGGGTAGCGCTGTAAACTACCTGCCCAGTGTTTTAAACAGTTGTATGGAATCCCTCAATTTTGCCTACTGTGTAGAACAACATTCCTTTGTACTTGTCTTTTTGCTATATTCTCTGGGCTGGTCTTGAACTCTAGTAATCCTCCTACCTCAGCCTCCTGAGTGCAGTAGTCCCTCTTCTACCCTCTCTCCCAATGTATTCTACTTTTGACAGTGACATTTTACCGCAGTTCCACTTTTGTGTCTTAGGGAGTAGTATCAAAGGTAAGATATCTGTCTCTAAATCCTGATTATACCTTTCTTCATACATATAAGCCTTTAGTTATCTGCTTTATTTTGGATATTGACTAGGAATATTTAAAACAGAATGATTCATTTAGAGCAAAGGTTCTGAACCTTCCTAATGCTGTGACCTTTGAATACTTCCTCATGTTGTGGTGACCCCCAACCATAACATTATCTTGTTGCTACTTGATAACTGTAATTTTGCTACTTGTTATGTATCATGATGTAAATATCTGATAAGCAGGATATATAGACGACTTCCAATGGGGTGGCGACCCACAGTTTGGGAAGCACTGATTTAGAGCATAATTTAAGTGTACAGTGTGGAACCTTGTAGCATCACCATTCTAGCTGTTCTGCTTGTCATGTGTTCCCTCAACATGTCTAGTCATGCGAAGTTACATAGGAGCAGTTTGGGTAGTTCACTGGCAGCATTCCAGGATTTCATGGGTAAGTCTGTCTTGACATTAATTAGCTGATGAAGCTGCTGAAAAACTGGACGTGATGTCTATAGGAAGTTTGCCATTACCTAGTCTTTGGGCACATTGTGTTATGGTTAGCCCACATTTATTGTTTGCTGTAGCCTGTGTTCTCAGTGTGGTTAGCAGGATTTGGGAATGCCTCAGAATGTTAAACCTCATACCACAGTGTGGTGGTAGACTGCCTCTAGTTCAGATTTGGAGTTAGATTTTAGAAATGACAGAAGTATAATTTCAGTTTAGCTAATTAAACTGGTCTGAGGTAATGCAATGAAACACTCTCAAGAGTTGCCAGATATAATTAATGATGACTTAGTTTTTAAAGTATAAAAGTTATCTTTTGGAATCACCTAAATTTTTTTCATTTGTTCTGGATTCAGATACAAATGAGCTTTTACCTTGATTTGCTTTATTTTAAATGTGTAAAGGGCTTAAAATCATATGTATAAATCTAATACTTTGTCCAAAGCTGTTGTTTTTTTGGCTATTAGAACTTGACAGTGTTTTTCCTGGAGATCAGCAGCTTGTCCCTCTGGCATGCTGCCCACCACAAGGGCAGCATGGCTGATCCGACATCAGTGTTTCCTAATAGGGATGTCACCTCTGCAGAGGGAAATGGGTTAGAGTAGTCATCGGCCCTTACACAGAGAAATGGACCATTCTGTAGATTTTATTTCTTACAGCCAGGCTTGGTTTAAGCTGTTGATCTTTTAATCTCTTGAGAGGATTCTTTTAATTGCTCTCTGCATCATATTAACAGAAGCGATAAGCGCATTTATTTATTCCTCACAGCAATTATCATTATTGTTATTATTCAGGAACCTTTGGACTTGTTCCTTATCTTCCTCCCTTCATTTTTCTCATTATGGAAAATTTCAGGCATAAGGAAAGCAGAAGTTAGTGATGAACCACCCAGCTGTCCATACTTGGCTCATCAAGAATGTTGCACAGCTAAGGGAAGAGTTCTCTTTTTAATGTTTCTGTACTGTTAAGACTATTTTGGGATTAGAAGAAACAGAACAGTTAGGCCTTTTTTTTTTACTCTTACACATATCAGCATTTAGAAATGTAAACTTGTAAATGAGATTTAAGAAGAAATATTTTAAAGTGTATTTTTTTTTCAAACCCTCACTCCCAGATTGACTGATAACAGGTACAGGAGAGGGCAGGGTTATAAATTTAAAATGGAGAAGACTGAGTTCTTTGTATTCTTTATTGTCAACTCATTGAAATTTGAATCCCACATGGTCTAGCGTGTAGCCACTAGCCAGATGTGTGGATATAGCATTTACAGTATGGCTTCTGAATTGACCTGTGCAAAATACAGAGTAAGAGACCTAGAATGGAAATAAAAATACCTTAAAACCTAATTAACAAGCTTAATATTTATTATATTGAGAGAAAACATTTGGCTATATCAGATTAAGTATATAATGTTTATCTGCTCATTTTTACTTTTTAAAATGTTGTTACCAGAAAGTTGGGAATCTGAAGATGAGCATGGTGGCATACATTTAAAATCACAGCAGTTTGAGGTAGGAAGATTTGAAGTTTGAGGCCAGGAGTGGGTGGGCTACATAGTGAGAGATTGTTCCAGAATACCAAATAAAAAATTAGAGAAGTTGAAATTGCCACTCAGTTGGCAATTTCTTTTTTTTCTTTTGGATAGCATTGTTTTAGATCTGATTCTGTTGTTAAAAACTACAACAGATGAGAACAGGGAGACTTCAGGAATTAAGAGGGAAAATATGAACACAATTATGTTAAAATATTTAGCCCATCTTAATTACCCTGACTAACTTGAAGTAAACATGACTTGTTATGTCTTGTGTGGTTCATTCCTTTCCCCTACTCCCCCAAAATTCCTTTAGCCTTTCTTAAAATAAAAAGAACTTTTTCTTGTTCTTTGGCAATTTCATACGTATGTACAGTGTATCTTGAACATATCCATGCCCAGCTTTCCCCTCTCAACCCCCTACACATATCTTAGCATGTTCTCCTCTACCTTCATGTCCTCTTTTTTAAAATCCCATGAGTCCCTTAGTGCTGCCTGCTGGAGTGTTGATTGACCTTGTTGCCTTCAACTTGTGCAGATAAGCATATCTTTTAGCTTCCTAGAGTAAGAGGTGGGGGGGGGTAGTTGGAAGGAGTGTTCCAGAGAACAAACCCATCAAAGCTAGCTGTGGCTTTCCAGGAACTTGAATTTCTGACTGTTAGCCTCCTAAAGATCTGAAGATTTTATTTATTGTTACTGTTTCACCAGATGTTGCTTTCTAAATATAACAAACAAACAAATCCTTCCCCCCTTTTAAAACGTGATTTCTTGGCTTTTTTTTTTTTACTCCTCAGACCTTTGCCGGTACTTAAAGCATGTCTGACAGATCTGATCTGTTTTGTTGAGGATCCCTGCACCTACATTTCTGATACCCATAAAACATACCCATAAAACATAGAAGACTTGTCATGGTGTTTTTGGTTGCTGGTTTTTGCCTGACTTTGTGGGGGAATACTGGCTTTGTTATTGTTGTTGTTTTGGTTTCCTGTTGTTGTTTTTGGGAGAAAAAAGTATGATCTGGCAATGAAGTAGAGATATCATCTGAAGTACATTGCTAAATTTTCTAAATATCAAAAAAGATGAAATAATTATAGTTGGCAGCTGGTCCCAAGGCATTTGGATAGGAGATTTTATTTTTAATTTTTATTGACCAGTGTCACAGAGATGGAACACATTTTGGTAGCCATAATTCTGTATGTAAAAAAATTAGGTAACTTTAGCATAGAGTGGACAGTGACTAATAAGGGCTCCTAAAATATAGCTTTGTTACATCGTTCTCCTTAATGGACTTTCCAAGCATTGTTTCTATAGTTGCTTTTTTCCTCACACTTAGTGCCTGTGCAGTGAAGCCTGATGCTGTTTCTGAGTTCCTGTGTGAGTCTCTCTGTGTTAGCCAAAGCATCTCTGGAATCTGTCAAATGAGAACATCAAGTGCATTCTTGACCGTGTGACTTTAACACGTTAATTCTTCTCTTCTAGAAATACCTATGTTTTGTCAAAATTCTAATATTTCAAGATGAATTCCAGCTACTGCTTGCTGAAGGTTTTCCCTGTTCTCACTTCCTTGACTAGGCTTGTGTTACTGTAGGTGGGTGAATCCTTGCTCTCATTTACCTTAGTATTCATCATGCCTCTGGTGATGATTTTGATAAATTAGCTGCATTTATTAAAACTTGGTTTAGGGAGATATGGGTAGAAAAGTCACAGTAGATCCCATCAAACTGGCAAAGTACTCCCTTTGTGTACTTTAGCCTAGTTTCACTAAGCAGCAAAAGTAAATAGGACTGAAGTTAGGAAGTACTGGCTATCAGGACATCATAGGCCTATATTAGTTTTATCCTTTAACGGTCTGGTTATTTTGGTGTTTTATTTCCACATACTCTTTTATACTTATGTACTTATTTTTATTTTATAATGCTACATTTTAATAATTTTATCTTTTATACTTAGATATTAAAGCATTTCAGTAAAATAAATTTTAACCAGTAGGAACTAACATTTACCAAGCACCTACTGTACATTTAACACTGTTACATATTTAATATTATTTTAATTAGTTTTTGAATAATCAGTGTCGTTCACTTGTTACCCAGTGAGTGGTAGAGAATCTGAACCCAATCTGTTTCTGTCACTATTTATTTGCTATCACTTGAGATTTAAATAAAGAGAGCAGAGGACTTGAAAAATGGTAGTTATTAAATAGAAGATGCACAATTATTTGAGCTAAAAGTAATTTTTAATTGTTGCTTTTAATGTTTTTCATTTTGGTTTTATTTTTAGTTTATTATCCAGATTCATACCTAGTCATCCAGTTTTTAAAAAATATTATTTTTATTTTATGTGTACGAATTTTTTGCCTATGTGTAAGTACGTGCTTCATGTGCATGCCTGGTGCATAGAGAGCCCATAAGAAGGCATAAGGATCCCTGGAATGGGACTTACAGAGGGTTGTGATCTGCTTTATTGGTGCTGGGATTAGGAAGAGCAGCCAGTGTTCTCAACCACCAAGCCATCTCTCTGTTGCAAGGAGGGCTGCTTGTTGGTTCCCAGCCGCTTAGCCCCAAAGTAATCACACAGAAACTGTA